>JAUBOD010000069.1:755444-772864 GCA_032353885.1 Nothura maculosa
GGTATGAGCTGCTGCACAGTCAGCCAGGCTGCAAACTTGTAACGTGTCAGGTAGTCAAAGCCAGCAAACTACAGGCACGTTCTTACCCTGGGGTCAATGTCAGGTACTTGGAAACTGCAGCTCCTTCACTGCAAAATGGGCTGGCTTTTCCTTCTGACTCGCATCAAACATGCTTGCAGGTACCATATAACAGTTCCTCTGCCACAAACTGCAGAAAACCTTATCATTGCTCCACATTTATGCAACAAAGTATCTCTGGAATGCTTTAAAAGTGATCCAAAAGGAGTAAAAAGCAGGCACTGTAGCATTTTCCTGTTGTCAGCACTAAGGCTTTGTAAACACACGGCACCTCAATACTTCAGTTTAAGTCTCCTCAGTTATGTTCAAAAACTGCTGGACAGCAGCAACTCATTAACGTTTCATATGTGCTGTTGAGACAAAGCTTGAAAGACTACTAGGCTTAACACAGATTTCTGCAATTATATGAGAATAAAGGAAGAGCCTTGCAGGGAGAAGGGACTGCCTTTCTTTAGGGACATGGATCAGAACACAGGCAGCAGCACTTCTTTATATAACTTAGTAATCCTGATGGGAACTAAAATCCTGAAATGAGTTCCACAGTGTCATCTATCTCACGTAGTTAGCAATCTCTGTCTGTCCTCACTATTTTTCTGGTGTTCTGCACCAGCAGGCTGAGTTACCACAGATGCAACCAGGCAGTGTCAGGCCTGGCTCTGGCAAACAGCCTCTTTCACTGCTTGCTGGAAACTGCTCCACGGACCAGAATGACATGGGAAAACAATTTCCATGAGGATTCCACACAGAGATAATGTGCGAAAAGCAGTGGGCAAAGACTCCTAGATTTGGGATGGCCCAAAGTAAAACAGAACGGGTAGTTAAGAGCACAGCCCTCGGGATAACTGCACAGGTCGTATTTCCCTCAAGCCAAGTTATATTGACTTCCAGCTCATTATAGCCTAGGGAGAAGCTCCGTCGGTGGTTCCAGGAAGGGAATGTGTCCAGGGGCGCAGCACAGGGTGCTTCCTCCTTCAAAACACTCGTATTACCTCACTTTAATGTAGCATGCAACTAATTTAAATGTAAAATAAGATTTTCATTCTCTAGACATTTGTTTCTTAAAATAAGTGATTTACCAAAACAACTCTCCCCCACAACCACACATCCCTTTTCTCTAATTCTAGGCAATTCCTTCTAAATCCTTTTTATTTACTAGTTTATTTGTGCTCCATTACTATTTCTCTGAATTTGGTAGCTGCATTATAATTCTGTTCTTTCATAAAACTAATGCTTTTTCTTTCCCTCTTTCACTTCACTATTCCCTAAAGTTAACCTGTGGAAGCCCCTGCAGTAAATTTGAAGGAGGTGGTAACAACCAACTCTCCCTGAGAACATTTTTAGCAAACTGTCCTCTACATAATTCATCTTACTGTCTACAGATACAGTGACTAACAGATGGGGCTGTTTATAACAACCTTGTGCACAGAGACAGTACCTTCTTTTTGCTTTTATGGAACTTACGTCCTGTGTTATGTGCCAGATGCTAAAATAAGAGGTTAAGAAAAAAATACCTAATTTCACCTTGTTTCAAGGCTATGCTTACTTCTATTTTAAGTCATCATATTTTGTTATAAAAAAGAAAACTCTTGATGTCACCTTTACCTTTATGCTAGGGATGCAAAATCCTTTACTAAAAGTGATCAAATGAACCTCATTTTTTCCAGAGGGATTAAATATGTTAATCCTCACTATGTGATAGTAGGTTTTTCATATCCCTAATTACTTCAACAAAATTCTATTAATTCTTCCTCAAAGTTCCACATTTTCGCTAAAGTTCAAAGCGTGCAGTATCCTATCAGGGGCTAAGCAAAGTTTTGTTAAATGCTAAAACTTGCTCCTCCTCTGGTATATTCTGCCCAATCATTTTATCTACAAGATTTGTGATTGTGTTAAAGCAGGTGCCTGCAAATGTCTCCCCAAGCTCATTTCTCCCCAAGTTCAGGTCTAGCAGTCAGATCACAGTCCATCTGCACCTGCCACTTTACCTCTGTTTGTGCAAACTTCTCAAGCAAGATGCCATGGAGAATAAAAAAAAAACCCTTAGGAAACGATCACATTAGAACACTAATGCAGTGTAAAACTACTGCTTATTAAATACTGCCTCACTGTTCCAGGAATCAGTGCACAAACAGCAGAGTATCAGATCAACACAATGCTGTGCTGTCCAAAACGGTTTAAACAACTAATAATATTCCAGGTTCTCAGACACATGCAGTCATTCCCCATAGATTCTTACATCAGGAAGGTTACTTACGCTTGCTGTAATGGAAATCAAAGTGCGGTGCTCTGTGTGGAAACACACCGATGCAATAGCTAATGCTATATACCACTGCAGTTCTTGGATAGGTAGACAGAAGGGGAAACTCACAGTATGAATGAACATGATTTTTCTACTAATAGCACTAGGCATATTCCTGCTTTCCTTCCAAATTAAGGCCTTTCAGTTTCATATCTGTATATTTGATGTCATCTATGAATGCAGAGGAGCATTTCCTTCTTTCCTGCCAATTTCTTCTTGAGTGCTTCAGAGCAGAGAACCACAGTGACAACTTATGGCAAAAAAAAAGCAAGCTACGTTTTATAGGGCAGTGGTAGGAGCAGAGTGGGTTTTATTGATTCTTAATATTTCCCATTGTGTCCCTGGAATTTGTGGAAGTGCTGAGAAAGACACTGGCTACTTCAAACACTCTCTATTTCTCTACTGCCCCTTCAGGCTTGCCCTGCTACACACTTGCCTACAGGAAGCATGATAGATTGCCCTGATGGAATAACATTATCACATGGAAAAGCAGCAGCAACTTGATGTTAAACCAGTAAAGGCAACAAATATCACAGCATGGAAAAAAAAATCAGAATACAAGTGCAAAGTCTCAAATCAAGACTGAGGATTGAGTCTGTTGGGCATCTCCCAATTTCTAACAAAAAATGGCAGAATTTCTTCAGAGATTTACACTACTTTCAGCTCAGGGGCCCAGAAGCTCATGAAAAAACATGTCCCTCCCTTACCCAAGTGCAGTTTTGTTAACCTGTTGTGCGAGTATACTAAGACCGAGATTCATATTATTACCTGAATTGTCTGGTAAGCAGAAGGATCGAATCCTTTCACAGTCACCTCTCGGAAAACTCTTGGCTCCAGTTCATCTTTGGTCAGATCACAGTGATATATAATACCTAAAATGGAAGGCAAGTTTGTCAACTGAGTGTGCCTGTGTTATTGGAAGGACCAGGGTTAGGCACTGTGATGCAGTAATGAGTGGCAAAGGTAACTTAGCAAGACGAAAACCAGTAGCTCCTGGTAAATTCTTTCAGTTAATACTGGTTAACCATATGTCTGAACATAATTTATTTTTAATAATTTAAAATAATTTCATTTATTTTTTTTTCAAAGGTATGTGCACATGAGAAGATTTACGTGTATAAGGAGTTTAAACTCCTATGCTTATATGGTACAGCTATACATATGATTTGTAAAACTATCCACAATATTAATTATTCATTGCTGTTATAACTGATTAAATGATAACTCACAGTAATTGCACTAATTCAAGCACTAATTCACAAGTTAAGTGACAACTCAAACGCCTCTCTAGACTTAAGCTAATTTTTGTGAATATTTTGTCCCTTAATTTATAGTTCTATAGCGTCTTTTGTGTTATTTTGGGGCAATCTCCTTCAACTCACTGTTGCTCGAGTGTCTTTCAATGCACAACATGCAAAGTGCTCTCTACATATTTTGGTCTCTTTTGAAATAAGTGACAAACATGCTGACTATTCAGTCTGATCTAAAAGGCTTATTTTAAATGGTTAGAAGATACTATGAACATAAGCCGTATTTTCTCCACCTGTAGGAGATCACCAGTTTTAGTTAACAGTTTAGTTTTAAGTTGAAAACTTTCAAAGTGTTAATACACTTTGCCATCTCTGCTCTTTTTACACATTACAATTCTGATGTAATCTCATAGTGTGAGAGTATCTCTCTTACATTTTAATGGATGAGTACTCGGAGAGCTGGGCAAAAAAATAGGTTTTAATCCAAAGCGTCAATCTTAATACTGACATTAATTTCCAAAAAGAAGTTGTTTCCTAATTCCTTCTTTACCACAGTGGCACAGAAAGAGACTAAAAAAAGGCAAATTCTTGTTCTCTTACAAATTTTTACAAAACAGAGACATAATAAAAGATGAAAGCATCTTCCTTCATTTAGAAAATATGTCTCATCTCTAAAGCAACATCCCTAACTGTTTGGGTGTCTTGATTGGATGTGATGTATGTTCTGCTGTCTTAATTAAAGTATTTCCTGGGTCAAATGAGTCATCTGATGTACTACTTCCAAATGCAAAAACTGTAATTAATGGTATAATTAAGGCTTGAAGTAGTTATAATGCTTTTCCATCACTGCTTTCATGGTAGTAATTGTCATATTTAACATAAGTGTGACTTACAATAGAATTTGCAAAATTATATTTTACAATAAGAAGTAAGAACTTCCTAGAACAAATGCTAGAACTTCCTCTCCTGTAGAAGCTTCTTTTGAGCAATTTCTGAACACAGGTCTCTCAATTATCAACCTGCTGTTAAGGCTTCAGGGATGAAGGATTTCCTGCTGGCATTTTACTCACACTGCATAACCATTACTCACTACCTGGGGAGGACATTTGATCTTCATCGTAGACATACTAGTGCCTACTAAAAAGAAAGAAGATCCTGAGGAAATAGGAACAATATCTAAGGGAAAACAAACAAGAGTCTTACCCGGAGATAAAAAGGAAGTGAACTGATAGAATATTTCCGTGTCCTTCTTTTGGCCACTATATCCCACAATACTGCCAACCTCTAATGGAAAAGTCTTGAGATGTGCACCCGTAGTGAGGTCATGAAGCTGCAGGACGTTCTTCACATCGTGCAGGTAGCACAGAACCAGGAAGTTGGACCTCACACAAGCAACCCATTCTGCAGAGAGGAAGAGAAAAACAAAGACAATATGGTGAAAAAAATCAGATATAAACTGACCCTAAACTTGTAAATATCTGCATCAAACCTTCTAAAATCTATTTATTTTCTTCAGACTTGAAAAGAAATTTGGCATCAGAAACAGAAAATACTGAAGTTCTCTGGAATGAAAAAGGGCTGTTCTGAGGGGAGGCCTCAAGATTTTCAAAAAATACTTATTCAAGCAGAAGTTAATATAGTTTAACATCATTCTTGAGACTCTTAAGGTAGCAGCATCAGGGCTCTAAACAACAGAAAGGAAAAGATGGCAACGCAGAAGTGAAAGAAATCTCCTTTGTGCCTGCCCTCTGACAGCCCTGGGCCCCTGCACAGTCCTGCACCTCTGACGTGCGGCTGTGCAGGAGCAAAAACTTTAGCTTCACTGTATTTCACATTCTGATTAAGTTTGTTCCTCAGAAGAACTTGAAAAAAAATCAGAAATGTGAACTTCTTCATGGAATAACGATTTTAAAAATTGTATTTTGGAAAATTTAACACACACGTACAAAAAAAAAAAGAAATTTAGGTGAGCAGTTTCTACAAAACTCTCTGTGAGCCTTATCCTGTGAAATGAATGAAGAAGCTCTTCAGGGCTTCCATCTTTCCAGAATAAATCAGGCGATACATTCCCTTTTGGTTTACAGTGTAGATGACACCTGAGCCACTGCCTGAAATTTAAACACTTGGTAACCACATGATCAGTCTATTTTTATTTCGTCATCTCTGCAGGACTAAGGTTGAAATCTTGTCTTCCCACTTGGAATTTCTGTCATTTAAGCCTTACCTACAAAAGTAGAAATAGGAAACAGAGAGAATGAGAAGAGCAGGAAATACCAGAAAGGACTGACTGGGGCACAGTGTAATGCCAAAGTAGTTCTGTGACCTGGAGAATCCCAGTGCCAAGGAGATAATAAAACAGAAGGAAAGCAAAACTGACTGAATTTCAGTTTTACACTATTTTACACTGTTTTTTCCCCCATATTTTAACAGTTTCCAGATTTCTTAAAAGCGTTATAAAACCAAATAGCCCCAAGTTCAAAGAGTCGTACTGCACAGCCTTCTAAAAAAACCAATTGTGCACTTGGTTTCAAACACAACAGTTCAAAGATACATCGTGTGCCACCACCACCGCGGGTGACAAGCTTTTCCTGAACTGTAGGTCAGAACTCACTAGTCTGTAGAGCTTAGCTGCTTTAACAGTCCATTTTCCATATACAGCTCAGGTCTGTCATGACCCCCTGGAGCTTGAGGACCTCTAAATCTCAGTAGCTCTAAAGAATCTGCCTTGTTTGCAGCTTGTTCCTGAAGGACCTGGGAAACGACACTGGTCTGAAATATTTTTTCTTCAGACTTTCCAAGTCCCTCATGCCCTCCTAACCTTACCCTGGGAATTATCACATGAAAGCCCTCAAGTACCACACTAATTGAATTTTCAACCATGAAGCCATGACCTGAAATAATAAGAAACAGTAGAATACAGCAATGTTTACAGATTACTAAGCACTCATTAATTTTAGCTCTGGAGTGACTGAAATCTCTTTAGTGAAGCTAGAGAACAAAATAAATTTTCTAAGCTTAATTGTTGTATCTAATTACATGTTTTGAAATGCAGAATCATTCCTTGCTGAATGCATACATAAAAAGATAATATGCAGCATTTATCACATAGTATTTATCACATCATTGTTGCAAAAATCTGCCAACATTCATATGCATAATTAGTTTACTAATGCAAAATATAAATAAGAAAATAACACCACTAGAGCAACACACCATTTTTTTTTGCCTGCAGAATTGTTCTGCAGTAAGAATGAACTTAAACTCCGTTGGCTTTTTCAGTAGCACCTGTAACTAAAATCTCCTATTTTATATATTGAAGATTTCCCAAAACCAACAGATTTATAAAATGGATTTTAGATTCTCTCAGAAGAGCTTAAAATATATAATCTGGAGTTCTATCTTAGCAAAAAAATATTGCTTGAGAAATTTTCATTTTAAAAATAAATTGTGATGAATGTTAATTCCTCACTGATGACTTGATAAGGCACTGCAATTTAGAGGATACTTTCACTGGTTTTGGTGCATTGTTAATTGCCTCCAAAACATACAGGAATGCAGACTATAAACATTAATTCAAACATGAAAATCAAAATAAAAACAAAAAATATTTAAGAAGATCTAAAGGAAACAGAAGAAAAACTTTACTGGAAGAACCAACACTAATACACAACAAGCCAAAACAATGCCAAAATATAAAGCAGGGCTCTTTTTTGACCACAAGCTGCAAGCAGGTTACTCCCATGCTCTGCACTGAGAGCTCCATATACTGTTGAGTTTGATGTATTAGCAAGAAGCCTCCTTAGTGTTGCTGTCTTTTGTAGAAAGCATCCCACATGACTCTATATTTCCAGGGAACTTAAAGAGATTTTTCTTGGAAACTCCATGCCAGCCACCCAGCTTTGCATGGCTAGAAGTTAAGCCTTCCTCGTCACCTCAAAATTCATCTTCACTTCACAGGCTCCCTTTACAGTGGACAATGGGCAGGAATGAAAAGCTCCAGGCTGAAATTCTTTTGGATCCCTGTTCTAGGATACTGTGATCTGCCCTCTGTGCGGTTTATCTCCAGTCTTATAGATCATAAATCAAACAAAACCAACGTTAACCAGCTGGAAAGGGACTTATTTTATAAACAAGCAACAGAGCGAGCCACCTATTCCAACCTCTTAGCTCTGGCATCAGAGTGATGGACGTACTTGGAGACACTAGTACTGAAAGCAGGAAACCCCTCATTTCCCCACTTGGAAAGCCAAACTCCCTACTGTGTAAAGCTAAGGATATTCTAAAGCCATAATAGGGAAAAGGGAATGACCAAGTCTTCTGACAACTGAGATAAACATGACATGTTACTCACACTCATGCCCATCCTTTTCATTCAGGATCAACAACTTAGGGATCTGGACTACAGATTTTCTTTCCTGGCTTTGCTACAGGGCCAAAATACTGATCTCAAACATGTTTGATGATTATGGATGTCTAGTATCTTGTCTCCACACTACATTTTCCAGAGTAACCTATATTCAGAAGAACTAAATAAAATCTAAAAGGATGCCTATGATTTCTTTTTTCATTACTGCCTTGAGACTTTACACTTGTAGAAATGCAGTTAGAAATCTTTGTTATGCTGCTGGAGTACAACAGTACCTAAGTTGTATGAGCCCCTCCTTCCTGAAATCTCAAAATACCTATGAATTAGTTGGTTAGAACTTTCTAGCTCAGGGAACTTTACACCCACTGTACTTCGATGTGCAGATGTCTGCAAGGCAGTGGCAAGTTGCTAGAACTTCTGCTTTTTAAATGACCGAGACGTTCAAAGAGCTGTTCAAGGCCACTCGTCTTCGGTACACTCAGGATGCCTGCTCATTTCTTAGTGCTTCAGGTAGCACCTCCTTACTCAAGAGGCTCATTCTGTTTTTCTTTGCATGACCATAACTAGAGGGCTGAATACAACAACAGCACCTTCCAAGCGGCCTCGCTCCGTTTGGGGGGCTGCCCCACTTCTGCACTCTGTTGAGGCCGTTCTCACACCACACAGCGCCGGTCACCCCCTGCCATCTCGGCCAAGCAGACTGTGGTGATCCAGAACACAAAATCATTTGCCGTGCTAAAGACAGCAGGTTTCTCCTGTGCCTGAAGAGCAGGGTCCCTGCAGCCCCAAGGCTCAGGGCACAGCCAACACTCAGAGAGGCCTTTTGACTGCTCCAGAACAGCCACTCCAGGGACGCCGCCACTTAAACTGCCAGTTCAATGTTAAACATGAACCTCTCCTACAAGGTTACATTTCAGGCTCCCTGAAAACTAAGGCAACACTTTATAAACAAACTCCAGAGGGGGGAAAATCAGCCTCAAACACCAAAACGACCCAAGGATTTAAACTTGCTTGTTTAAAACAGCTGCCATTTATTTCTTCCCCTTCAGCTCACAGAAGGGCTCCACGTTTATCTCAACGTCCCTGCTGAGAACTATGCAGACCCAGTTGGGCCTATGAGGGAGCCTGGTTCAAAGTGAGATTCGAGAACAGCTCTTTACACCTTGTGGTTTTAATATGAGGCCTGCTTACAACTGCATGCTAGGAATACACTTTTTTCCCCCGCTAGATTTCCTAAATTAGTTTATTTCGAAAACGGTTTTGAAGACAAAAAAGTCTAAATCTACGGCAAAATGAACTTTTGAAGCCTCTGAGAAACCAAATTATACAAATACTGCCTATGAGGCACAGGAATGTCTTCGGTTCTTGGTTAGAGTCCATTAGCTGCTTTATTGCACACCTGAGACTGCAGTATGACACTTCATGGAATTTCTCCTTTTACAATTAAAGGACACCAGCAGAGTTTCATAATTATTAATTCCAAATCATAAATAAAATCTATTTCTATATGTGTGTGGTGGCAGCTTTGCAAAACTGAATCCAAAACAACACTTTGAGAAAGGAAATAGCTGATGGCTAAAGGAGATAACGAAAGAGCAGGAGACTGAGTATCTGTATATTCCAAGAAAAGGACAAAGAAACATTTGCAACAGAGCATCACTGACAACAGTGTTTATAAGGCAACTCCAAACACAGCTAATTATATCTGGACAAGCAGCAATACTCATTTAACCTTTGAATTATTGCAGTCATGGCTTTTGCAGAGGGCGATTCATTACTTTGTCATCTCTGGATCACAAAAAGTCAAACTCACTTGACTGCAAGGCTTTCAAGACAATGAATTATTAACTGCCTTCTGCTATAATTATGTCTTTCCAAACCAAATCTTGGAAACAATAAAAGAAGACGACATAATGGCTAGTCTGCCTACTTTCACTGAGAAAAACTTCTCTTCAAGAATGAAGGATTCTGATTTCATCAAGTGCAAACTAACATTTTGTACTTTGATTCAGAGCTTCAACCTACTGAGCATGATAAAACCCCCTCCCTTAGTGCTGAGAAGTTTAAGTTGCAAGTATCAGACATGAAAAAAGCAACTTGAACTATTAAAAACTGCTTTTTCAGCATTCGTGCTAAGATTTACTTAGCACTCATCTACTAATGGGCACACTTCCATTTGCTCATTTGACCCAGTTCTTTAACAGAATAATTCCAAAAAAACTAAATAAAGAAGCATGTATGACTGCTTGCTCTGGCTTCACATTCACACAGGAAAAAATGAAGATACCAAGTAGACACTTGAAAGTCAGTCTGATGGTTTGATATGACAGATTAGGTTTGACTTCAAGTGTGTAAGAGCAGAAAGCCTGGGGTGTTTACAGTGTAAAGGCCATTGCCCTCAGTAAGTGCATTTATGTGAGCTTTTGATTCTCTAACTGCAGTTCTTCTATGCTTGTACAGTTAAGACAGTCACGTAATGAGTTCATTAAAGGACCATTTTATGCATTAAAACGTTGCTTACATGTGCACAGAAGTTAATTCTCTGTGATTTTGTTTTTAGAACAGGTACAATATCGAGCTAAATACTGCAGTGTAGTGAAAAGCTTTTCTTGAAGGGAAGAAATACATAGCCAGTGCCTATACTGACAGTGCCCAAAGCTCTTTTTGCTGGCTAGACCATATCTCAGGCAAATTCTCATATAGTCAACATATTTCACATTAATAAAATATGAGAGAAAAAAAACCTCACACTTCTGTCCTATTCCGTTTGGACACTCTCCATCTCTAAATTAATCTTTCAAATCAGCCCTATGTTGTATATTGCAGCTCCTAGTAATTTAAACATAGCTTCACAGATAGCCAACAAATTTGTGCATTATCAAGAATCATACTAGGAAGCAATTTGACAAAACTATTATTTATCTTTTGCCTAGGACTGAGAAGGCAATCCATTCAAGAGGCAGATGGCTCTCGGTTCAAAGAGTTTACAATCTCACAATGAAGATTTTTTCCCCAACAACTTTTGTTTGCTCTTTTTGTGACCACCAAAAGTCTTACAGCACTTTAGAGTCAGGTGTTTCCAATGTCACTCCAGTTTTAGCCATGCTCCAGCAGTGCCTCATTCTCCCTCACACATCTGCTACCCAAGACCAGATCTGGTCAGCTGGCTTTGGGACATGGTTCTATCAGAAACCACATTATAGGAGCTCTGTTCACCATCTGTGTCATGCTGGGAATGACCCTGGTCCAGGTTTTGGAACAGATGACACAGGACACTTAAATATGCAGATAGAAATGTATTCTTAAGAATCTTTTGGTGCCTTGGAAAGTGAGATCTCAAGAGGAATTTGAAATAGTACTTAAATGGCCTTGTCTTAGTGGGAGAGACAGAGAAGTTATTTTTTATAGACACACCTCTACTTCCAAAGAGAAGCTCCTCATAGCTTCTCATACCCAATGAATGAGGGTATTTGTACAAAAGTAGATAAATGATAAAGAAATACACAGTCTTTTTAAATAGCTAAAACTACAGTAGTGAGATCAATCAAAATTGTATCCTTGCACTGGATGAAGGATACACAAGGATATAAAAATGACAAATCAAATCAAACCCATCAAAAATACCTCATGGGATGTTCAGTATGTATGATACGTAATTACGTCAAGCACTAAGCCTTAAAAGATTTTTCCCCAATATTATACTATTAAAAATATCTTAAAAGGGATCTAAAGCTAAGTCTTGGTACAGGAAGTTTATCACAATACACCTTTATTTTAATTAGCTCAAAATCAAGGACTTAGGTGCTGAATTTCCTTTAACCACTAGACAATTCCATGCTCTTGGGCTTTGCTGAGGCTTTAAAGAGTTATCTGTTCCTCTAGTCCTAGGAACGATAGACAAACTTGCTTCAAACTCTGATGTCCATGTGTACTGTGTTCTGTACTATTGCCAGGCTTGCTTTTTTTCTTGTTTCTGCTTGCAAAGCCTCACTTACTGTAATCCCTGAGTATCTGGCAAACATCCACAGCACTGACATGAAGCAGGAGAATACCTTCCCCTCTCCTCCAACAAACACAGAGTTAAAACAAGGATAGAGTAAGCAATTTTACCAAGGCCACACAAGATGAGACCTATGGAAATGAAACCTGGATTTCTCAAATCTCAGTCAAATCCTTTAAATCACTGGACACTCATGTCAAGTCTCAAACACTTAAAGTACAGGGGAAAAATAAGAAGGTCTTTGCGAGACATTCAATAGACTGATGATTGAATTAATATAGGGGTGGGGAGAGAAAGAGAAGGAAAATCTTTAGCTTTAGATATACTCTTACCTAGAACATCTCTTTCATGTTCAGGGACGAGAACTTTCCATTTAGATTCCTCTGGGTCGCTGAAGTCAATGTTGATTAACCGGTAATTCGGAGCATGACCGTTTGTCTTGAAAGTGAACACTGTTCCTTCATTGGTGACATATTCGTACTCAGCTTCAAAGTTGTCTATCAGCTTCACCCACTGAAGAATTCCTGTCAGATCAAACACATCATCATGTGAATTCCTTATCCTGGAACAAAACCTTTTACGGCACGAGAGCAAAGCTTTCCTAACAACTGCTATAGGCGCCTTCCCCAACAACTGTGGTGACTAGAGAGTTGTAAATATGGGAAGGACCTGAATATAGGCTTAAGCATTAGAGCTGATAAAAAATTTTCCAGTTGAAATAGGCAGCATTGGAAAAACACCAATCCACGGACATGGAAATATAATGGTTTTGAGGAACTTCTTATGAAACATGAGCAGGATACTTCCAGAACTAGGCTTAGCTCTTCTCCAGCACTTCTGAGGGCTTGGAAAGCTGAGATGTTTGCTACATGGGCACTTCTGCCTCCCCAGCTGCCTCAGGGCCGACAATGCCAAGTGCACAAGGTTCTTGGCAACTGAGCTCCCAAGCTCCCAGTTCTCTGCTACAGATTTCTTGGAACGGGGAGTCACAGCTGAGCCAAAAGACTCCTCACTGAGGCTTTCAAGCTCAGTGCTGTTTGGTTTTTCAAGTACATATATTTTTTTTTTTACTTAATGTTTATTTCAAGAGGACATTCTTTGTGATTTTTGTTTCTACAAAAGCCAGTTACATTTTCCTTAAGTCTCCCATTCTCCTTGAAAATCCAATTCTTCCCACAGAGCAGAAACGATGCCCTTTGAATGAGCACTACACAGTTTAATATCAAGAGTTCCTTGAGAATTCCTCGAGAATCCTTGAGAAACAGCATTTTCAAAGTCTGTCACCACCAAAGAAGGTCTACAGACAGTCAGCTAAAAGCTCATGCCCAGATTTGCAAAGGACGAAATTCCAGTTTCCCTAGGAAATTTCTAGAACACTTCACTCAATATCCGAAGTGCACTTCCCCCTCAAACACAAATTGGCTACTACTGACTCAACCTAGAGCTGGCAGGGAAAGACTCCACAACTTCTATCCACAATTTACTGTTTTGAAATAGATTTAGGGGCAAGTAGAAAAAGATGTAAGGCTAAATTAGCTATCTGATACACCTGCTATAGCTACAACCAATCATCAAACTAAGTATTATATGTTAGCCTGCTTGAAAAAGACCAACAAATCATAAATTACAGCTTTTATATCTGAAAATAACAGTCCACTGCCTGCCTCTTTATTAAACTAAAGGTTGTCTCTGCTTTTAAATACAAATCAATAACCTGTGCATAATCTGCCCATGAGACTTTATAATATAAGGCTTGCTTTCATAAAATACTGCATTATCATATTTAAAACATTAAAAGCTGAGCAGAATAATGGATGAAGATCATAGTTAATCTTTAAGTTTAAAAAAAGGAAAGTAGAAAGGAATTGAGGAAGCAGTGAGATGGTTAGGGTCATTTTAAATCCATTAAATCTAACAAGTTAGTCTAGCCAGGCTTAGAACATTCATAAAGCTTTTATCTCTTTAATTGTCCATTTTGTTTAAGGAAACTGTCCCTAGATTTTCAGGCAAGTGATAGATTAGCCAATTAAAAGTTACTTTTTAAACGATCACATTAGAAAATTTCTAGACAATCCCATTAAATTAGTATCCTGTTTGTGAGAACTGATTTCATGTGGAATCTTGATTTTTCACTGAGGTCTTAAGCTTTTTCTTCTTCAGAGATTTTATGCTGAGTACAAATCCTGCCAGGTCTTTCAAGTTGCTCAAAGCTTCCATTTAAAAATCTTACACATTCCATTATTTTATCTTACAAAAATAGCTGTTTTATTGTGGCACTCTATGGCAAAAACTGTCTTGATTCTCACTAAAACAAAGAAAAAATAGTCTGCAATGAAATCTGGTATAGAACAGTGAAATTGTTTTGAGGTCCCAAGTCACATGCTCAAGCGTTTTGGTAAATCGAAGTTCAATTGCAGCGTAATGCTGTAACACCGCTGGAACATTTAGATTTCAATACCTGACCGAGTGAAGCCATGATACTGAAGAGGAACGAGGCTTCATAAAAAGCAATCCCAAGACCCTCGATTAAAAAACCCGCTTTCTGGTAAGTGGGTGCAATTGCTGCACGATGACAAGAGCTGGGTTTGGAGGAGAAAAGGGGCATTAATGCTACCCCAGAGATTTACATTTCTGCAGTGCCACTCACTCCTCTGCTCCCAAATGGGCAATCAGTAAGCAGCGAGAGGGCTGATATACTACAGGGAGATACCAAGTTGCTATTATGAAAATCAACAGCATTCATCATCTTAAAGTGGCTGTTATATACAGTCCTTAGAAGGCAAATCCCGCAGATGAATTATCTCAAAACTGTTGTCCCACTGAAGTGGTTAATTCCTTCAGTAGCTGGTCTAAAACAACAGCCAACATGGAAGCAACTGCAAACAGCTCAGAGAGACAGCAACGTTTGCTGCTGTAGAGATGATTTGCTGCTGGTTTTTAGCAACAGGATGAAGTCCTTTGCATTAAGATATATATTATACATGGAGGACATGTCTTCAGGGCTTGTTTCAGCTGCTTGAGCTGTGGCCTGTGATTGAAAGGGAGACTCCAGCGCTGCCTTGGATGGTTCTGGCTTTGCGAGCCCAGCGCCAGGCCGTGCTGGCGCCAGCACCAGGGAGGCCCATGCAGCTCTAGCAGCAGCCTGGCCCTGCAGCTGAGCTCATCCAGCGGCTCCTCTCCACCAAAGAGCACCAGGCTTCTTCCTGCCATTACCCCCAGCCTTCTCTTCCACTCGCTGAGCTGTTCCTAGGACTTCAGTGACTTAAAATTGCGCAACAAAAACCAACCAACCAACCCCAGTTTTGCTTCAGCTCCCTGAACCAACTCCCTGCTAGGGAAGACAAGTGCCAGTACACAGACGAGACAGAGATGGACAGACAGATGAGCAGGAACACTCTTATTTCATTAGCAACGAGCCATAAAATAAGTGTGACTGCGGCAAAATTGCACCCTCCCCTTTCTCTCTCCTCCTCCATCGTGTTCATGCTTGGTCTAGCATCTGTCCAAGTGAGAGGTAAAGCTGATTGGAGTAGCTAATCCAGCAGAAAACTAGTCTCCCTGTTCCACAGGGTTTGCTTCCTGCCAAATTAGCAAGCGCAATCCCTTAACCTTATGGTCAGGGAGGTGAAGATGCTGGCTCAAATGTAACATCAGAGCCAAGAGAAAATAGAAAGAGACAATCTCTCCTTTCACAACAGCACCAGAACCAGTGGTAAGAACATTTATTACAAAAGGAAAAACCATGAGGATGAGTACTGCTATACCATAGCTATGACTAATCCTGTTCTCTGCTGGGCCTTCCACTAAAACAGGATACTGAAGAACTATACGTGCCTGGGCCTATGTACTTTATGCCAGCTGGCTACTCATCATCAAGAATTGCACTACAGTAAGAACTGGAGATAGAGATTTATAACTGTTTTTTGATGGTCAAAAAAGTTGACTCCACATATCAGAAAATCATAATCACAGAAACACAGAGCTGCTGATCTAATAATCATATAGAGCAGACCTTTCTGCAATGATCAGGCTGAGAGAGACATACAGACAGAATTTTCAAACATCTTCTTTCCTTTAGAAACACAAGACCAAAAGGGATATTATGTCAACAAGTAGCACAGACTCAGATCTCAATCCCGTTTTGAGGTCTAAGCATAGTAAAATATTCACTGGTCTACTATAAGATGAAGCAGTTTTATGGCTGAATGATGACATTTGTGATCATGATCAGCAAACTGTGATTGTAGCAGCAAGAATGACCACAGAGAACCTGCTATCCCTCTTTTGGAGCAGGGTCTGAAGCAGCAGAAGTCACTGTTCATCAGCTTGCAACCGTTCCCAGTAATTCCTTTCATATTTCATGGAAATGCCAAATACAGTCCATTTGTGGCAAACAACATATTGACTGTGCTGGCTGCAGGGACAGGGCATATTGATCAGCTAATGGATTTTTTTTTTCTGTGATGCTGCAAAACAAGTGTTTATGGACTAGGTGAAAACTCTCAGTTGCCCTTTTCATCTCTAACAGTTAAATATTATCAGGTAAATCTCCACAAAAGTTATATTCCATTCTAACTTCAGCTAATTATACTTTTATTTTTAATGGCAGAAGGCTCCTCTGAAAACAGGGGAGTGCTCAGGACATTCAGAAAGGGAACCAAAAGGATTATTAGCTCGGCGTGATGGAGCAACTTACTACAAAGAGTTATGCGGAATTTCATTAAGGAATTAAAACATTAAATAGGTAAAGTTAGTGAGAATCCTTTGTGAGGATCCTAGTTTATCAGTACATTGATTTTAATTTGATTTTTCAGAGAGACAGCGAAAGGTAATGATATAAACTGCTTGTCTCTGAACTTTAATCACAGACTTAAAAAGATTTGTAAAACATAATTAAACACAGCCAGTTTTTCTCCTCTTTAACAGCTGAGGTCCCACCTGGCTACAAGTCTGATTTCTAATTTGAGCTAATTTTGACAGTAGTTCAACAGTTATTTGGAATTCAGTTTGTCTTTCACCCAAAACATAAAATTTGGGGGATCTTAACAGCTTTTTGAACAGAGTGAAAATACACGGGAAAAAAAAAAAAATCTTTCTAAAACTAATCTGCTAATAAAAAAAGCCTTAAATACAGAGAGTTTTCATTTTGTTATTCCAAGTACGAACTATAACTTCCAGCATGGGTGTTTATATGCAAAAGTAAACTTACAGCAAGTGTTTTTATATACGTTTTATATTAGTTATGACACAACCACTTCTAATATTTGACAATCAATCAATTGATATTACCAGACCTAGAGGCAGAAGGAAAAAAAAAATAGTCAAATACTATGTTACTGAGAGGTTAATCAAGTTAAACATCAATTCTATATCACATCTTTGTAAGATGTTACAGAACAGTAACTTCAGGCTCAAATATTCCGTTTC
>JAUBOD010000069.1:784116-802122 GCA_032353885.1 Nothura maculosa
GGGAAGGAAATATCCAAACTCCTGCAAGCTTTCTATGGGCTATGCTGTGCAGCAATTCCCACAGCAGCTGACTCATCTTCCGAGTGCTCTCAGACAGGTATCTGGTGTTTCTGTTTCATTTTACATTCCTGTTCCTTTTTTTTTTTTTTATTTTCCCAAGATTTTTTTTTCCTTTTCTCAACTCTATCCTGACAAAGGAAACAAAATAATTCATAACTATATACCACATTTATTTGAGGGATGATCTTTTTTTTGACTTTCAGACAAGAAAATGTCTGAGACTGGATGATCTCTAGAGGCCCCTTCCAATCTCAACCATTCTGTGAGTCTGTGAAATCTGGCACCTCTCAACTCCCTGGTATCTCCAGCATAATGTAGTCTTATTGCATAGAACCTGCCCACTTTCTTAATTAGAGACATTTTTAAAGGAAACAAAGATAAAAGCAGTTATCGTGTCTTATATCGCACAGTATATCATGAGAAGTGTCTGAACTATGAACCATTCCATGGCAAAACAGGTATCTTTCCCATAGGCCTTGGGAAGCCAGAACAGCGTAGGCCAGGTAAGAGGAAGGGGGAGCAACACACAACGTGTCCACAGGACGTTCTGGATCAAAAATAAAGATGCTTTCAGTTCATCCGCCTCATCCCTCTCCTGTGAAGAAAAGCTCTCCCTTTTGTCTTGCCCCACCTAGACTAGGGAAGCCAGAGCTGCCCATTTGTCCTGCAGCTTTGGGGCTGCTGCCCGGGTGGTGCCATGGAGGGACGGGCTCCGCTCAGGCCTCGGCGCAGCACGGCCTCGCTCCTCACGTGGATACTGACCTGCCTGGCCTGCTGCACGGAACACCATCCAAGTCGTGATAAATCCCAGAGGAATTTCACGGGATAACAGACACACTTGTAGCAGAATTTTGTTCCTGTCAAATTTTAAAAGATAAGTCCAAACAAATATCCTTGCAGATACAGATGTCAGAGCTGCATTTACGTTGCCAGGCATCTAGCAGAGCAAAAGCCAGTAGTGCTTGTTCAGCTCTGTCAGGAAGCCTCTCCTTCAGTTACCAGCTCTGACAGGAAATATTTTTTCATTACAGACCATACTACACATATCCATGGCCTATTTGCAGAGCTTCAGTCTCCCAAAGTTAGCTCCCTTTGGGAACCTAGTAAGTATTCGGTCAGTGTCGCCTTAACATGGTGTTAAAATAAATAAATAAAAAGCAGCTTTCAGATGTAAATTTAAATTATTTGCACGTGCCTTTTTACAGTGAGCTTCCCCAGGATATAGTTTGCATGAAGCAATCAAAGACCCTCCTGTTTCTAATCTGACAGCTCTTTCCTTTCTTTAAGTCACTAAATGGAGTTTCACTATCAAAGCACTTTGTCTTTAAAACATACCAGAGGCATCTAAATTAGCTATATTATCTGCTAAACCCTGGGCTACTAGTAATATTCCAACATTTCTTTCATTTTTCAGCTCTCCTCATTCCCTCTTTGCCAGTTCTTTCAGATTTAGTGTAGATCTTCCCCCTTTCTTTCCTTCCCTTTTATTTTAGGAGCAGTTGAGCCAAGGGCCCCACTGACATGGGAGCCCTTTGCAGCATGTAAGGAGATGTAGGTTACTCATGTTTAACATTAACTCAGTCATCCTGAGATGTCTTTATTTCACACAGACTCCTGCCTAACAACTTCAGAGAAGACTGAAATGTAGAAGGAAATTCTGCTAATGGCCTAAACTGATGATTCCAGACTATCATCTCCTCAAAAACATCTAGGGTCTAAAGGAGTTTCAGAATTCAGCAGTAACTGAACTCCTGCAGTGAAGCACAATTTAAGAAAGCACTTTAACCATCCATCCACACTTCAGATCTCACCGCAGGCAGCAACACAACTTGCTGCAGGATCAGGCTTAAAAAAATCCACCTGAAATCAGTAGGGATTTAGAACAATTTAGCATACCCTTAGAGACGGGCCATTTATTATCCAGGTCAAAAAAATAGGCATACATACCTAAGCACAGACACAACTATTCCAGAATGTCCTTTAAATCATGGATCACCACGGTAGCAAACTCTCCTTTAGCACCTGTTTCCAGTGTATTTTCACAGAATCCCAGAACGGTTGAGGTTGGAAGGGACCCCTAGAGATCATCTAGTCCAACCCCCTGCTCCAGCAGGGACACCCAGAGCACAGGGCGGCATCCAGGCGGGTTGGGAAGGTCTCCAGAGAAGGAGACTCCACAGCTCTAATATTCAGCTGTAATATTTATACCTTATAGCAACTCTGAGAACTCTGTTGTCTAACACACTACAAACTGCAGTGTAGTTGTGGGATCACTAGTGGGATCAGTGACACAAGAGGCTGCTAAAGACGCTCTCTGGCCACAGGGTTGTGATTGTCACTGCTCCTTCTCCAGCTCTGCATTGGTAACTTGAGGCTCAGCTCTGCCACGGGGCCACCTCAGGCCTCCTGAACCCCCAGTAATGACAAAGCCTTGGCCGAGCCCGTGACAACCCCTGGAAACAAACACACAGCGTGTAAGATAAGGGCGCCGTTTTTACCTGGTTTTGAAGTGAGAACTAATACTAAAATACTAAGTGATGTTAATGCATAGGTGCATAGATTAAATGCTAACCTATAAAGTTATCTGTTGGAACTGAACCTATACGAGAAGTCCATCAAGTCCAGTATAACACCTCACCCATATGATCAATTCTCCTTAAAAGAACAGAGTTGCTGAAATTTTCCAAAATCTTGTTTGTCTCTCATTTCATTACTTTATGTCAGCAATTTAACTTTTTAATAAAAGTCATATTCCTGTACCAGACTTCAAATTTTATGTTTTTGAATTTGATTTATTTCTGAGCTTTTCTATCTGCATCTTTCTGCATACTCATTTATTATCGTAGGTTCCCCGATGTTAAAGCAAAATAGTTTGCCTAAGAAACTCAAAATTAATCCATTAAACCAAATGTGATATTCACAAGGTAATAGAATAGATATTTCAATGAATTTAACAACAAGTCCTCACATAAAAGGTTGAAAAGCACAATCAGAACTGCCTATGCAACGAGAAGACACAATCAATTCAATCTTGCTCCATCTATTTACAGGTTATTTACAGGTTTAAGGCAATAGTTCTCTGAGCACTGGAACTAATGGAGCCTGATCTATAGATTTGTAGAGTCGCTGGTTGACGTTTTAGCTCAGTTCACATTAAGACTCAGCACAAACAACATCTGCGTATTCATCAATCAAAATAGATGACAGTTGTTATGACTGTCACAAGGACAAACTCCATTGACTTTCATGTCTCAGATAATCACACAACTGTACTTAAGAGTTTGCCTACAAAGGCAAAATTCCTACAAAACTCTCCCCATCTCTGGAGCACCCATAGGGATGTTCCCCTGAGTGAGTCTGAGTTATACTAGGACAAAGTTTTTGCTGCTGCCCTTTTCTTGCTGGATCCTCTGCACAAGCCGTCCCTTCACTGCAGGCCTCGCAGCCATTCTGGGGGGGCTGCACTGCCACAGCCCCCACCTCACCAGTGCATTTGACTGAAATTGGGAGTCAGAAGTTCAAAAAACATTGGGAAAGCCACTGGCAAATTGTGTCTGGGGACTAAGCACCTCTTATTTCCACAGAAAACAGCCTGAAAGTAAGATCGGGGACAGAGGACATGTGCCTGCTATGCAGAAGACTTGCATACGTAGACACAGAGATCCATTAGGGAATCCATGATAACATTCCAGCAGTTATTCCAGGTAATCTCATTCTTGCTGCTGCTGTTCAGGTCTGGGGTTCAGGTCTGGAGAACGGCCCACGAGTGCCCACATTGCCCAACTATCAGCTCACTTCCCACCACACTCCTCACGTGGCCAACAGCAGACAAGGGGTGGTCACCCTTTGGGGACAGCGCATGCCAACATCATTCCCTTTGCAGTCTTCATGTCTTGGAGGGAAGAACTTCGGTACATGGAGGAAGCAGAGATAACATGAAGCACTGGACCTGTGGCAGGAAGATGGCACTGAGAAGAACACAACGATGCCTCGTTGTTCCTTCCCCTTCTTTGCCTTCAAATTCTGCACAAGGGCTCTGTTTTGGCAACAGAAAAAGGCAGTAGGAACTGTGTTGACTGGGGCAATCATAGAGGGTACCAACAATATCTCAGACTTGCTTTTCCCTTTTCAGGGGATTCAACATAAAAGATACAGGTAGTGCACCAACATAAGGTGGGGGCTGCCTTTCATTAGCCTTCATTTCGCTTCCCAACATGTGAGCAGGGAAATAATTAATTATGCAACTTGTTTGTAAAGCCTTATCTAGAATCTGTTTATTAGCTGCATTCAGAAATGTTATTAGGATAATTAGAGCCCAACTGCCCTGGAAATTGGATTCCTGTCAGTTTGAAGATCGCTAGTGATTAAGAGGCACAAGATGAAAATGTATCACATAATACTTTAAAGAGATATTTTCTTCAAATTTCTCATCGCTCCCTAACATCTGGTGTTTTTTAATCTCGGATTGTATCCCATAAAGCAGGAATAAAAATACTTCAAAAATCAAACCATATAAACTCTGAAAACAGACTAAATATTGGGGAAGTAGATCATGTGGATCCACCTTTGGGGGGGAACAATCATTACTGGACTTTTCACTCTTTTAATAAGGCAGATTACCAGACATAACAAATGACAGCAAAGATCCACCAATGCAAATCCTGTACAATGAAAACATCTCTTAACTAGAAGTACCCAGGTTGGATTAAATCCATTTTAGATACTCATCTGTCCTATAGAATTAATAATCACTCAGCTCCGGAGAAAGGAAAAAAATCTCCTTTATTCAATAAATGTGTTGATGACAGTTGTGTTATTGCTAAGAGAAGTGTCTCTGTGCAGCCTTCACCCAACACGACATCTGAACGTTTCTTTTTGGGAAAGGCCAGATTGTTTCAAAAACCTAAAATTTCAACTTCTTCTCCTACTGACTCGTTTAAAGCTCCAGCAGATCCCAAGTACATGCTCACTACTTTTAAAACAAACTTCAATCTTGAGGACTGAGACTTATCACAGTCCTGGTCTAAATCCCCAATAATTCAAATTTCATATGCATTGCTATAGCTTTCTGACAAGCCTGTGATTTTAGCATTTAGTAACTCTGAACTTCCTAACCTTTTCACAGCCACTTGCTAGAGAGCAGGGCAACACGCAGCAGTTACTGTTGCTGTCACTATCTCTCAGAAATAGTAACTGCAACCAACCCCACAAAGGCCTCAGTGCATCAGAGGGAAAAGAAATTTGCTCTTTAGTGTTCATCTTTGGAAAGGTGTTGTCACAGTCAAAAGAACATTACATAACTTGGAGGCCTGGTACCTCTCACCATAGCAAAGGAATGGACTGGGGGCAATCAAGATCAAGGAGGATGCCCCCTAACTTGGTTAACGTGGCACCTCAACACAGGCTGTGTGTGTAACAAATCACAGCTCAGAGTCCTCTGTATTTCTGTGCAATTCTGTCTATGCCACAGAAAATTCTTCAACTCGCAGCCTGACAGGCAGCATTTCAAATAAGGCAATGAAAGATTTACCCTGGGACAGAAAGCAATCATTTAAAAATAATTTATGAGTCAAGAAATTCATGACTTCGTAATTGGAAAGTTGCCTGCAAACAAGGTGCGTTACAGAGAAGCATTAAAACCAATCTGCTCAGGTGCCTGGCTCTGTAACAAGGGTTTCACCACAGGCTTCAGAACAATCAGGATCTCATCCATTACCCTTCACCAAATGTCTTCAATTCCTTCCAAAGAAATGAGTGAGATAAAAAACTGCCATGCAAAGCATTATCACCTGTTACCTTTCAAAAAAGCTTCATTGCTTTCACGGTTCAACGTCTTCTGAATGAGCCTAAACAAGTTTGAGACCCAAACAAGCAGAAGAAAATTTGCTAAGAACCAGCACATTCTTGGAGCACCCTGGATTGAAAGAACAGCTAAGGAAGAGAAAATGTGTTCAAAAATCCATCTTTTTACACTAGAATGGATTTTTGAAGATGGAAATCACTGCAATCCATGTACAAAGGCTCAGATTAAGCATTCAGTATTACACAGAAAAAAAGTAAGCAGTGTAAGCAGTATCTTCGTTATCAAAAAATGTGTAAAGTCTTCTCATTCTAATCATCCTGTTTTGAAAGATGGAAGGATAAGCTTACATACTTCAAAAATAGACATCTTTGTAAAAAAGTCTTCATTTTCTTAACACTTTTTAACAGACGTTTATCACTTACACTGTTCCTTGTAGCAAACACTGCATTCTGCAAATATCACGAGAAAAAGCAGTATTCTTGTAAAATGTGTATTTATATATAAATATTAATACATATATAAAGAGAGGTGCTTCCATTATGACACCCTTAGAGAACTACTCACAATCCTAACCCACTTCAGCATACCTTGAGATATCACCGTGTGGTCTGTAGAAAACAGCAATTAAATGCAGGTCTTAAGACACAGAGACAGGGGAGCGCGCAGTGACAAGGTGAAGAGCGCGACGCTTTTGTGCATTCTACCTCTAACTGGAAACTATCAACTGGAATGACAATGTAATTCATCATTTAGGGAAATGCTTCCCTGCAGTTCCAACTGCAGTAAACAGTTTTATATACACTGTTTTATGATTTTAATAAAATAGCATGGAAAGTATCCCAAAATTATTCATTAGGCTTGACATATTCTGCTTTAAAGAGGACATTAAACAGCTACTCAATTGTCCAAGATCTAAAGTAGCTCGAAAATATTATTTGTAGAAGAGGAGAGTGACATGCCCACCAAGAAGTTTAAAGGAGCAACTAACCCATTTCATTTGAAACTGTCATCACCAAGTATAACTCCCCAAGCTGCCAGCTCGTGCACTATGGTCTGCTGACCACCTAATAAAGGCAAGACCACAACAACCATTATGGGCAAGAGAACAAGTTTCTTGAGATTCAGTACTTAAAAAGGAGCTACTACAGTATTTTTTCTGTCCCCAAAGATAAAAAGCAAACTCCACCAATTATTAAATACTGTGGAAGTATAAAAACATTGAAAAACAGCTAACTCTACCAGTCACCCACAATAGCCATAGGCAGCAAAGTACTATGATTTCTGTTCATACTGAGCCACTATTGAGGCTGAAAGACCAGTTACACAAACGACAAAAGCTAATCTCGCTACAATGAAATGAAACAAATAAATGTCTATTCCAAACATCAGTAATAATACTACTTTTAGAATAATAATGCTACAGAGTAAATCATTATTATCCTAAACGGAGTTTTTTTGTTGATGTTTCCTAGTAGTGCGTAAAGAAAAATACAAAGTTATACATATACCAGGGACCTTTTTAAGACAGACAGACCACTGCATCCAAGGAAAAGCATTACATATTTTTGAAGCATGGAAAAAAATAAAAATGGTAAAGTACTGGTGATCTAGAAAAGAAATGAAACACTCCTGAGGGCTGCTGACATTATCTCAATTTTCCTCAAGATTTTTTAAAGAACTAAGAAGAGACTTTTCCATCCATTGATACATAACAAAGGAACCCCAAAGACAGCACTGTACATTTTAACACAAACTATGCGCTGAAGAAAGAGGTTAAGCAATATATACATTAAGTCACATATAACAATTCACATATTACATATGCATAATATAAAGTATATATAAAAATAATTCAAATATTACGCTGTCTTAAGCTGAATAAAAAGTTATGAAGCAAGAAGACAGGTACCTGATATACCCTGAGACTCTCTTTGTAGATCACAGTACCACAGCCTGTTCACAGGATCACACCCTTCTCGGATGGACAGCAGGACGTATCGACCATCATCTGATACCTGTACAAAAGTACAGAACATTACGATGAAGCATTCTTTGGGGGAAAAAAAAGAGATTTTTTTTTAATTGAAAAGTTAGTCCTAGCAAAGACTTTGTTGATGGTAGGTAGCTGAGTAAACAGATGCACAGGCACGACCAGAACTCAGCAAAAATACTGACCACTTACACCTCTACATAGTTTAAGTACAGGCTACTGACATTTCAAAAGTTCAAAGAACAGCTCTCTGTGTTTCCCTCCTTTAACTAAAAAGTTGTAAGTCTACAATTACTAAGACGAAAGTATCCCAACTAAAGAGGAGGGGTCTAGATGAGTCAGCATCAAAGAAAACTGTAGGATTTTAGAAGGCAAACAAGATTTCTGCTATTTGTATAAGGGCAACAACAACAGCAAGAAAAAAGACACCACATCTGCCTACCTATCTAAAGGCTCAAGAGGGCTAACAGTGGTTTGGGTCAAACAAATCTCCTGAATTTGTTGTGAGGATAAAGCAAAACCTTTGAACTTCGAAACTTCTTTACTGAGACACTAATTTCATACAAAAAGAAATGCTGCCTCCACCACATCAGGTCTCCTCACTGGCCTTCCCTTATCTGGTAGTGCCAAACGGCTGGTATATGAATCTTTCAACATCCAAGATGCACTATAAAGGAGTTCATTCAGCTCAACCTCTCAGGATGTCTCATCACATAAGGCTGCCCTGCTCACAGTGCTGATCTTTAATTCCCAAGTCACTAAATCACCAGTAGAGACTGGCCTACAATCTTCTCTGCTAGAGAAGCAAAGCTCAAGGGGCTCTGAAGCCCCCTAGCTCAGGGCTTCAGTTCTTCTTGGCTTCAGGTACTGCAGAGGGACTTGCCAGAAGCTAGAGACCAGCTTTAGACTTTTGATGTTTCATTCCCAGGACCTTTCAGGGCTGTTTCGAGTCCATCTCTTGCGGAGATGAGGAAAGGCCGGCAGCTCAGACCCCCAGACTCCACGGAGTTGCTCTCAGATCCACTCTGAAAGACAGATCCTACATTCACAGCACTTTCAAGTCTGCAAGCGCTGACATTAGTCAACCAGCTGCTTGTCACAAAATGCCACAAAGTATCTCAGAAGACATCCAAGCTGCTGATTTATTTCATTTGCACACCAGTCCAGGTTGAATGTTTTCATTTTTGCCATTTTTATTAGGCTTACACAAAATCATAAAGGCTTCTATTAAGTGAACGTTATGAGCTACACACACCTGTACCCTAAATTTTAAGAGGCAGCTTCTGGTATTGCCCCTGCATGAGGCTGTACACACACAATAAAGTGACTTCCAAATGGGCTTGGCCATGTACATAAAATCCCCATGGAAAGCTGCTTTCTGCCAGGGCTTCTCCAACACAGCCTGGCAAACGGAGCCTGGCAAAGCTTTGGAAAGTGCCAGTCTGCAAAGGGAAGGGAGGAAGTAACAGATTGTCAGTTTAAAGCTTCCCTCTCCTGGCCCCGCTCTTCTGAGCACGATCCAGAACTACCAGATTTTGATGCTTTACTAACAACTGGTGCAGGAAGCTATTTCCTGTCCACACTTTCATGTGACAGCCTCTAATAGAAATTTAAACCAACTGACAGATTTAAGAAAATATCATATTCAGGAATTTCAATTACTTATTACATTTACTTTGGTTAATATTCTTAACATTGTCCAAGATATTTTTAATATTAGCTATGCAAAATTAATTTCAGAAGATGTAGACCATCTCTGCTGCTATTCAAACAGATTCACAGTTCTGAGAAGGAATGAAACTTAGTAGAAGATATTGTCAAATCTCAGTGTATTAAAGTTACCTAAAACTTAAATGAAGGTTTTCAAGTTGTCTTCTTACAAAGCATTTTGCCAGCTTTCAGTTACGCTACTAAAAATGTTCATATAGATGAGAGTTTACAGTCACTTAAGAAAAAAAGTGAGGGGAACAAGAACAACATTAAGAAAACAGCTAAGTTAAATATAGCAGGTTGCAAAACTGAGGCAACTTCCCCATCTCTTCCAAGATAACTTAATCCTCTCCAAAAAAAAATCAAAATTAGATAATCATTTTTGAAAGAAGTATCTTCAGAAGCATCTATGTTTCAGTTTAAATTAAACTAGTTATTGCTGCAAGATGCAGAAGCAAAAGCATTACGTTTCCTTGTTTTGGTTGATACACAGCAGCTTGCCTGATACATTCTATCCTCTCCTCACCAATTTGTAAAACGTTACCAGTGAATGCTGCTAATGTGTATGTATCCATATACGTTTGTGTTAAACTCAGCAGTATGATGCCTAAAAGCCTTTCAGTCATGGCTAAAACCCACCAAATGTGCTTAAGGTGGTAAATTAATGGTTACAGGAAGCCTGTATGCTCTGTGCAAGAAATAAAACTTATCTGCAGATTTCTATTGCTGTCGCAAGGGTAATTCAAAACTTGTGATGACAACAAATTTAATAGGTTTTCCCCTTTACCAAACAGACTAGTGAAGAGCTGAAAGCTGCTTATGTTGAGTTTGAAGTGGGAATTCCCAAAGCCCGTTGCTGGCAGGATGCCAACGAGATCCATCACTACTGCTGTTCTTACATCAGTGACTTCTAAAGCCCAAAGGAATTTGACAGAAGCAGGACGGGGCACTGACTGCAGCACGCTGAAATGTTTAATATTACATTGCAGAGTTAGATGTCCACACTGCAAAGTCACAGCTTGATGAGCAAAACTTGGGCAGCTTCTGCTTCAGCACCTTACATGTTCTCCACCTCTAGCTCTTCCTTCTTGCTACGGGTACTTGCACCCACCCAAGTCTCAGCTCAGTGAGGAACTGCAAGAACCTCCGAGCTGGCACTGCAGCAAGCAGATGGAAACAGGAATAACAGGGACAGAAGCTGCTTAAGGCAGCTTAGATGGTGCTGCTGACACATGTGTAAGCACAGCCTGAACATTACCGACTTTCCTGTATTCTAAGCAGGTAAGAGTTGGGATTTCCTTGCTATTATTTGGCCTATACTTAGGCCGCTGTATGTTCTTCCCGAGGTTCCCTTGGCCCATGAAGTTCAGATTTCATACTAGCATCTCACTCAAGTCTTATAGCACTTTCATGGTTCAATGTCAGAGTGATAGCTTGGACAGCGTGGATCAAAAATAAGTTCTCCTGCTTTGCCAAATTCAATTTGAAAGGGAAACATCTCAAGAACTGCTGTGAGACACCTGGAACACTGCTCAATGCAAATTCTCTCAAAAAAAAAGTAATTTCTATCATTTCAAACACTGTACAATGTGTTAAAAGGTAAGACAGCTCTACAGCAATTGAACAACTCAAAACCCCCAACATGTTCTGTCAAAATAGATCAGCAAAAAACCCTGCAGTCAAGCTCCTGAATACTGGGGCAGTTTTCAAAGAGTTCAGCAAAATCACAATCCCACGGGCACAACACGGCACAGGCTGTAACTCGGCAGAGGTGGCGCAGGCACCATCACAGGAACCACGAACCAAACTCGGGAGCATTTCACAGAGCTGATGCTGGCACACGGGCTGCAGTCGTGTTGCTGCTCTGCAGCCAAGTGGCAGTTGGAAGGGGTTAGATCTGTTATTTCTAGAACAGTCACTGTGACCATGGTCAGACCTTACAAACAAGTACCAGTGCGACAGCACTGCTCATGAGGACTATTTTGTGAAACATTTCAAGGCTCAAATCCTTTTAAGTAAGCTTTCTCTGCAAAGATTCTACTTTTTAGTGACTGATTTATTTTTTCTTTTTGTTAACAGTTTTGTTTCAATTTCAGCTGTCCTTTCCCTTTCCATTAGGGGTAATTTCTGCTTAAAAAGTGTCAATAAATCCTAAAGTTTACCTATGACTTGGTTAAGATTTACCAAGACTTGGTAGACTTGGATAGATTTATGAACACCAAAAGAAGAAAAAAATAGTTTAAACAGTGCGTACAATAAAAAGGAATTTTCCAACTAGTATTTCATTATAAAATATTCTTAAATCATTATGCAAATAATATAAGGAGCCAGAATGACTCGCAATTTCTGCATTCACTGTGCAGGAACAATCTGCGAGTTCTACAAAAAACAACCCCTAAAGTTAAATATTTTGTCAATACCAACATATTTCAGATCAGAGTTTCATACATAATTCAAAAAAATATGAACAGGAGAAGACTGGAGGTTTTTCAAACTTCCTGGCTTTACACATTACTCATCAGCTAAAACATCCATGAGAGACATTAAATGCTTTGTTCCTAAGTAAAGAGGTATGACAGCCCTCCCAGTGAATATTAATGTTAGCTCTTGAACACCACCTGGTAGTAACCACTGTAAGATTTAGGATAGCAAAGAGCTCTTTTAGTTCACAAACAGTATCTTTTGAATGATGATATTACATTAAGATAGCTATGCATTTTAGGGAACATGCTGTCTTCAGGATAAGATAAATTGTCCTCTCCCCTAACTCCAGACATTATCACTATTATAATCCACATCCTGATGTTCATCTGTGGTTATTTTACAAACTACTGCTCTTCACAGACTAGTGTCCTCTGCATACCAAATCAGGTTTGCCATTGCCATCTAATGCATTTATAATGAAACGGAGCAAACAAAGCTCTCATGTAGAGCCAAATGGTCACATTAGGGACTGGATTCTGTGCACTCAGACAGTCCTCTAGGGAAGAGAGAGCCTCCTGAGAAGGTGAGGTGTGTGGTAATACAGATTCTAGGCTGAAAAAACTCGTAGCACCAGTAAGCTACATTCTAACTTTGTGCCATCTCATTATATGCTAAGCATAAAGCAGCTTAAAATCACCTGGAGGGACTGACTAGGAATCCATTTCTTTAAAATGTTCATTTGAAGACTGTTCCCAGGCACCACTGTAAAATGGGCCAATGCCAGTTGTTACTTCCTGAATTTTAAATGTGTCACACTGATCCTGAACACAGCTGGACTCAGGAGACTTGACCTGCAAGGGGATATTTTAGACCGATGAAGGAATTACTCATCTTACGTTGTATTACCTTATGTTGTATTTCCTACCTAATTATGTTGTATGAATTATCTACATGATGAGTATTTTAAAGCTTCTTATCAAAGGAGTAAGGCAAAACCTTGAACAAAAACATCCCTGCCATAAAAGGGAAAAATAAAAAATTTATTGGGGCATTTGGTCAGCACAAGATGAGAACAATTAAGCTGTCTGAACAGCTTCAAGTGCCCTAACACCACAGAGGTGAGGATGCGCCCGTGACACTTAGTTCTGCTTGTGCAATGACACAGTCAACAGCTCGCTCATCTCCCAGCGTTTCAAAGTTCGCTTTCATTAGCTCACTCTTACTCACTCAGTACTACTAAATAGCAAAACTTTTCCCCTTTCTAGGTAATGGAACAATTTTTCATTAGGTAAAATGATTTCTTTTTTAAAATGCGTATAAAACTATGATACTAAATTATGTTTGAAGTGGCGTGCAAAACTCCTTATGCTGTATAGAGCAACCAACAAGTTTTTATGTGCTAGAAGTCTTTTGACAAGACATGGGTTGGTACAACCTCTTGGTCTGTCCAGGCCCTCAAAGCTGACACTCTATGGCCAAAAATGCTTCTTGTCTTCTATCTGCAGCCTTAAATCATTAATGATGATTTCCAAAGATCTACTTATGGGTGATCTCAGACAGGCAAGATTTCAGGATGAGGCCCATGAGAAACTACTTATTACATTTTAAAGAGCCGGAGTGACACATGGTATGCACTATATGATCTGCTACATCTTAGTAAGATGCTGGAATGCTCTCCCTCCATCCTAGAGGTCAGACAAATTGTTTTAGAGATTTAATCAATTCCCTGGAAATTAATCCAATTCCCTGCTTTCAGGTACGTTTTCATTCAGATATGTTTTCCTTTTTGGATGTTAAATACATTAAATGAAGGAGAATATGTTGGTATAAAGAACATTCCTATCTTTCTGAGTCTCTACTACTGTGGTTGAAGGAAACCTACCTAAACCAAAGAATTGGGATTTTGACCCTAGATCATCCTGATTACAACCGTTGCCACTGGACCAGGGCCGTTAGAGCGCCTTGCTCAGAACCACAACACAGTCCTGTGCATGTTTGCATACCACCCCTCTCTTAAATCTAGCAGAGCAAAACCAGCAGGCTCCTGAGATGACAGTCTATACACCTCACCCAAGGGGCCTGCTGGGACATTCAGCCGGCTTTTTGTGCACTCCAGGTTGTGCTGCTCCCCATAGCAGCAGGAACTTAGCTACAGAAGAGATCAGCTTTTCCTTCAGCCTCACTTTTAGCCAAAAAGACTGCCTAGGTGGTGGTAAAGCTCTGCAGACCTATTGCCGGGGCTAAAGGAAAATATCCACAGCTCTAGTCCAAATTCAGCCTTGAACAAGAATACATAAGATTTTACCAAAAAAACCCCAAACAAATAAACAAAAAACCCCACTCAAGCCAGAGCCCACAGGCTTGTTTTGTTCAGTGGGTCTCGCTTGAGCAGCTAAAAGTGCTTTGAGGCCTCTGCCTGCATCCTGCTTATTCTTCCCCTGTGGATGCTGCACTTCCTTGTCTGGCAGAGCTTGTTCCTCCGAGCTCTGAATTCCATTTCCAAGATCACCGCCCCCGGCGTGAATTGCTTGTGTCAACTGACAGCTCTAACCTTCTCTGATCAATTTAGGAATTGTGCCTAGTGCGTTAGACAACATAAAATGATGTGTTATTTTAGCACTGACTTGGGAGGACTTATGTTTTCTTTTTTTTGCTCTCTTCTTCAATTTCTATTTACTTTCCTGCCAATACAGACTCCCAGCACTATCAACTGTGAAAGGCTCTTACTAAACTTATTAAATTTGAGAGAAACAGCCTTACTATGAAAGAGATAGATGCTACAGGAGTGCAGAGAGGAAGCAAGAAGATGCTACAAACACGGAGGTGGAAGCCAGGAACACTCCTCCTTCAGAGAGCAGCTGTGACATTGCAAAGGCTTTAAGTATCTTCATACCAGACTGCCCTCTACTGGGACATTGCTCAAATAGGTTCCATTGTTCAAATAGGTTCCAGCTGCTTCCAAACTCCCCACCTGACCAGAAAACGTATATATTTTCTAGAGTAACGAAGAGATTTGATGGCTGCTTCTTCAAAAACGATCTAGCTATAAAGTGACCGATTTTTTCCCTCACAAGCAATTCATTCAGGTGAGAAGCTGGAAATACATCCACATTTCTGTGCCAAGTTCATTTTCAGCATCACAGATTTTGTTTTAAATAAAGCTCCTGGTGCTGGTGTTGAATGAGAAATGAGGGGAAAAAAAGCTGCTGCTTTAAGTGTGCTGTCTTTAAATGTATTAAACTGCCAAAATTTTATTCTACCCTCTTTTATCCTAATAAGTGTTCCACTGAAAATACACAGCACACCAGCTCTCTGTACTGCATCAGAGACTATTTATTTTTAAGTACAATAGCCACATCATTACTTTTACTGTCTCTCAAGGATCCCCCTTTTTAGGGTGCCTTCTACCTGCAAGTAAGATGCGTCTCTTCTTTATTCCACAGTTGCCAGATCCAGAGTTTCTGCCTTAAGTCTGAATGTGGCAATGGAAGCCCCATCCATACCATAAAGGTTTCACAGTTCACATTAGACTACCCAGATAATTAACCGTCCTCACTGGAGCTTGTACAAGACACGAGAGAAATCCATTTTTTTTTCCTGCCAATTTGGGCTCCATATAACAAAGATGTTTTCTTATTAGTGTGACAGGAATACAAGTGAGCAGATGAGCTGTGCACAGTCGTATTTTGAAACCAGTGGCAGCGTGTCAATGGAAGCATATGTAACAGCAAAGCCACTGAACTGTATCATTTGCCTTTTATTATTATTAAAATTCTCTTAATTTTTCCAATTACTCTGTGGTCTTCCACTCTCTCAAACTCTACTTCAAAAAATGACCAGAGAACTCATCTGTTTGGCCTAAAGAGAATGTTGACCTATTCCACAAGGGCAAAACCACATTTTTAATTGCTAGAATTACAGGATACTTATTTTTTCCTGACCATTAAAATCCCTCTTTCACTAATATCAGGATTCACAAAGCCACATTCTACAGCTGTAGCTCACTGGACAATCCCAGAGTATCAGCTGTTCTAAAGTGCTTTCACTTATGCAAACCCATAATTATTAATCAAGGTGCATCTTGATTAAAAACAGATTGATAAGACAAAGAAACAATTCTTCTTAAATTACCAACCTCCTCCTGGAAGGCTATGCCTCCTAGAGGTGAAGGAAACAGCAACAAGAAGCTACGTAATTAAGCTGATTAATCAGCAATCTGTAGTAGCAACATGTTTCTCCCTTTATGACCATCCCTCCTTTCCCACTGAAGTGTTTTCTATTCATGGTATTTCAACTCAGGTGACTTCGGAGCTGGTGGCTGCCCTGCGTCATATAAAAAGATCTATTCTTCTCACTCCACTTTTGATTATTTAATATACAAGTTGTAGGTTCTCAACAATCACAGAAAAACTACAAAAAATATAAAACCCCGACTTTATGTTTAAGCTTGTCTGGATTTTTGTTTGTGGTAAGGACCCAGGAGGTAGAAGACCACTGCTCCCCCGTGCCCTGGCCAGGCTAACTCCCTGCACTGCATGACGAAACCTCTCGCATGCTCCTCACATTCACTTCTGCATTTCTGATCTTGAAAAGCTCCACGTTGCTTCTTCAGTGAGGACATGTAAAGGCCATCAGTGTGCAACCATGTTAATGAAGGGCTTGCTACACAAGAGCCTAACCTGTAAGCCAAGCACAGCTCTCCATCCAGCCCGAGATGACTTTCCAGGTGATGCAGCAACATGCAAGACTGCAAACCTTCACTATCCTAAAAGGTTGTATATTCTAATGAATCAGACAATAATATTCTTCCCCAAGGAAAATGGATCTACCTTCACAGCAACATCTGGAGTGTAGTTCATGACACCACAGATGGTAATGTGCATCGCTCGTGTGAATCAATGGGCACATCACTAACAACCATCTGTCACCATCAGAAAGGAAAAACAGCACATTTATTTATGGAACTAGGGAAAAATAAGGATAATGGTTTCCAGGTACCATTTTTATTGTTAGTTTAGCCATCTGTGGGATAGAACTGGTCTTTCATAATTAGATAACATAAAAAGATTATATTTCACTGTAGGTTGCATGAATAAATTGTTTTGTAAAAAGAAAGCTCCATGCAGTCTCTTTCCTTTGGACTCTTTCACTTTCTGGTCCATTAATTTTTAATTTAACTGCTAAAACTCCTCAATGAATCAAATGAATCCTTGTTTTCTGTTAGCCCAAAGAAAATGAAACCCAAACATTTTCATGGGTTGACATGTTGAGAAGTGAAGCTGGGTTGATGATCATGTTTTTAAAAAGCTACTCCTTAAAATAAGTAGTTACTGGAATTGAATATCCCTATTAAGGCAAAAATATTCCATGTTTACCACAAATATCAAGCCAGAAGAGACCCTATACTGAAGCAAAAAGATACTGTTTAAATACAGTAGCCAGAAGAATGCAAAAAAAAAAAATCCAATAGGATACTATTCTTAGGGAAAACATCAGCTGCCTTATTAATATAAAGGCCACAACATTCCAACAGCACTTAAGAGTGTACTCAAGGAAGCTCTATTAAATCTAATAAGAAGGGCAAAACATATATTACTTATAAGCCTCAAGGTCTTTTGAGTCATTAATGGAAGTCAGAAGAGAGTATGGTTACCTTCCATTAAGGTTCCCTGGAACATTCCAGAATAGATTTGTGAATTACACGGAAGCTTAAGAAATTAATTCCAGCAGTATCCCGTTCCACCTCTGGCACCACAGGATGCTCCAGATAATAAAAGCCAATTAAAGGGGAATCTAAACTTAAGAGTCTTCACCTGAGCACACAGCACTAACAGCGACTGCAATCTGTATCATCCACATCAGTAAAACAGACATATTTTCTTTTTCATATACAGATATGTTTTATTTTCAGGAAAGATACTGCAACAATGGTAACTGAGTATTCAGGCATTCTTCTTAACGAGATAAGCTCTTTGTGTGGGAAATGAAGGCTGGAGCTCAACACTGACTATGAAGAGAA
>JAUBOD010000069.1:802222-812760 GCA_032353885.1 Nothura maculosa
TCAGGCATTCTTCTTAACGAGATAAGCTCTTTGTGTGGGAAATGAAGGCTGGAGCTCAACACTGACTATGAAGAGAAGAGCGTACTAAGAAATGATTCCTGCCTGCTCTGGCATTTACTTCAGGTTTTGTCCCAAAAGTAAGAAAAAAAAGAAAAAAAAATGCAGCAAAATCAAAAAATGTGATTATGTCATTACAGACAATAGTTGATTTAAAGTAGGTCCATTTGATAGCAATTTTAACTTGATAACTGTTAATGAGGTGCTTAACTTTTTAACACTGAAAAAGTATTGTTTTAATAGAATGTTAGAATCTCACAAACAAAACAAAGCAGAACAGAACAATGCTGAGCTTCACGAGTTGCACCATACCTCAGCTCCTCCCATCCACTTTGGTTCATCGGGAAATTCAGCACATAGGATGTCTTCCGCCTGGCTCGTTCCCAATACATGGTAATACAACTTTTGGTGGAGATTAGTGGAGGTCTCAGTGCCTTGGGAAAGACAAAGGTTTAAATCATTAATTCTCAAATAAAACCCACTAATAATATCAAAACAACCCCCTCCTCCAAAACTCTCCCTTCCTGCCTCTGCCAATATCCATTATAAACTTCTGCCTGCCTTCTCCTGCATGCAAGAGGAGTCACTCGGCAGGCAGAACTACGACTAATTGGAGTCTTCAACTGTTTTGACTCTGACATAGGGCATTGGCAAAACCCTCTAAAACAAAACTCCAAACCACAAGGCAAAACAGTTGGGGGCAAAAGTTTCCCCTTTTTGCAGGCAACACAACCTTTAAATGTCAGGCTTTAACATTTCAGGCTTCACTTTCCAGAAATACTAAACAAGCAAAGTCAATCCCACCCGCCACTTAATCTTCAATGATATTTCTGCTTCCATCTCAAATGAGGCAACTAAGGGTAATGAAACATTGTTAATTAACAAAAAATACACATCCATATTTTAGTTTGGTAAAAATCAAAGAGACGTGGTTGAAAATGCTGCACGAAACACTTCTTGATATTGGGGGGATTTATTCTTGCAATGCTTTCCACTGCAACACTTCGGCTTCTGAGTCACCAGCACATTGAAAGGTAAATGACACTCATTAATGGCTGGTTTGCAAGTTTTGCAAAAACATACTTTGCAAGAGTAAACATGGGGCTAAAGCCCAGGCTGACTCCAGGGTCTAACACACAGCAGAGCTCCATGAAAACAAAACCGAAATCAAACAAACCACAACACTTTTCAGCAGCACTGCTTATTAACATGCTGCTCGATTCCTTCCCCACTGATGTACCCCAAAAAGTTATTCTCCTTCCTGTGTTAACTGCCTAAGTTTTCCCAGTACAAACATTTGGAACCACTATGCAGGGAACCACAGGTGAATAATCTGGTTGTGTAACAAAAACCCTCTCCTGTGCCCCAGGTAGTTCTTCATCAGGTCAACTTCCCAAGTCAACTGGCCTGCAAGTTCACAAGGAGCACATAAGCAAACCAAATGTCCACTTCCAGCCAACAACCTTGGACATTTTTACACCAATTTACGGAGGAAAAAGCATTCTGTAAACACAAATCCCTACTTACCATCACTTTTTCCATCTTGTTTTGGATAGCAGTTATAGAACATGCCTTTTCCATCGTGGGTCCATGCCATGCAACTGAATTTAACTCTCTCCAAAGTATCTGGCAGCTCCTCAGGACCTTCCACCTTCATGAACTTAATAGTAACCCAGTCAGAACCACTAGAACTCAGGCCATACGCAAAGTATTCGCCATCTTCACTGAAGGCATAACCTGGGAAATCAGGAACAAAACAGAAGTAGAAAACCACACAAGAAATCAGCATTTTCGAAAGTGTTTGTTACAAGGGCACACAGCTTTTCAGAATGTACTACATGCGAGCCAAATCCCAAAGGACAGGAGAAAACAGGGAAGCAGTTAAAAGAACTAGATTATTGATCACCGATTGGTGAGGTTTTATTTTCTAAAATAAAATATGCAAGTGCATTTACTAACTTGGATTTCACAGCGGTTTTCCAAAGACTCTGTAGATTTCTCAAATAGCTCCAGTACCTGAGTTCAGGCATATTCAGCAAGCACATTTAGCAAAACTGCTTGTGCCCACTACTTGAATTAGGACTTGAGTAACAAATCTGCTGAGTCTGTGAGGAAGTAGAACTTTTCCTCTTGTTTCAAGTTCCTCTAAATGCATGTGGGAAGTTACTTCACTGTAAGCTTTACAGAAATTGAGCAAGTTTATACAAAGTCAATCCTTCATATGCACTCTGTAAGGCGGGATTTGCCTCTTAGAAAAGTCATAATGATTCTTTTTAACTAGACCATACTAGATACTTTTACCTAGATCACATCATAGAGCCATATTACCACAAGAAGATAGCAAGGAGTGGAGAATAGGACGGCCACCATGAGTTAAAGCCCTCATGAGCATAAGGCACCTTGACAAGGTAATACTACATTCCTTCACATTCTCTTTCTTCAATTTGCTGACTTTTAACCAAAGTGCAAACTGACTCATATGTGTTAGAATTTCGAGTAAATTAGTCAATACCAATATATAAACCCTCTTTCCTAGCTTAAGAACAACCTCAAAATCAATCCATGTTTCAATGGAAACCTGTTCCACCATTGTGAAAACCACAAACTATGTGAAAAAAAGACCAAGAAATTGAATCAAGTTAATTGTGACAATAATGTAGGTTTAGAAGTTCTTCATAAATCTATCCATGGTCATCATGACTACTCAGATATAAACAAGCCATTGTAACCATACTTTGATAAGTGAGGAGTTGCAAACCATTTTCAACCTCTGGTGAAGACCTAGGTTTGTTCAGCAGGAATTTCTTTCTCACCAACCTTGTAAAGCCACAGTGCCATCATCAGAAAGCTTATTTGGATCAAGAAAAACTTTGGCTTCAGCATCCAAGGAGTCCTGTACATATAGTACTCGTTGGTTCTGCAGTCCTGTATTGTAAAAGTGAAAATACCTACGAGAACAGGGGAGGGCAAAAAAAGTAGGAAGAATCAGATTTCCAGTTGGGTAATCAAGGAAAATTTGTGCAAAACTGTCAAGAAATCAGTAATGGTCAGACAAATATGCAAGGGAAAATTAAGCTCCACAATAGATCAGGAATCATAACCTCCTCTAGGGAGTTTACTGCCCTCTGAAGTTGCTTTCCTCTTCACTTTTAACAGAGGAAATCAAGACAGAAGGGAGGAACCTTATCTCAACAAAATATAGATTGTATAGATGCATCCTATGCTATCTCCTAAAACGTCTTTTACAAATAAAAGCTGGATTTGCTATAACGTGTTGCAAACAAACTTCTAAATATTCCATGAACTCCATACAAAGAACCTTAGTGATTCTTTATTATAAGCTCTTCTACAAGATTATTTCATTTTAATCAACCTTCATTATTCTGCTTTTAGGGAAGAAGGGAAGATCAGGGCACAAGTGGGTAACACACGTGGGAACTAAGAGCTACTCCAGCACCTTTTGTTCTATACCACACAGCTTTATACTAACATTGGCTTCAACAACCTAGACCTTTTGCTCTAGGTGACCCTGCATGTGCAGGGGGGTTGGACTAGATGACCTGAGGTCCCTTCCAACTTAAGCATTCCATGATTCTATCAGCTACTTTTTCTAATTTCCAATAAATTACATCTACATTTATTCTTCTTCTTCTAACTAGTATTTACTTCTGAGTTGCTTCAAGTTTATCACCACCTACCGAGACTTTCCTCACGTACCTTTTTCCTTTCTTGAAGTGGCAACTGTACTTCGGATAGTCGTAAAGTTCCAGCATTCGTTCTTTGAATAATCCTCTGACAGGACATTGCTCCAGGAAGGGCACCGTAAGCTTGTTCTGAGCCTCCACAAACGCCTAAAAGAAAACAACCCCCAAAGAAATAAGAACTCAAGCTGAAAAACATGCCTCAGAGGAAACGCTGTTTTCTGATTCAATGTGTCACAGAAATGTTTCCTCCATTCCCCAAGCTGCGTAATATCACATGAGAAGAGTCTCAAATACTTACCTTCATTATGCTACAATACTGCAATGAGACTCTGATCTCATCTTATAGCCTTAATAATTTCTTTCCAGGGCACACAGATGAGTAACAAGTGGTTAGGACAAAACCAAAACAGATTCCTGCATTCTCCATCACAAAATCCTCAAAGCTCTTGCTTCTAAAAACTGTCCTTATATTGGCATAAATGTCAGCTATAAAGGTAGCTTACTAGCTTAACTCCATCATTTGTATCACAGTAAATATATTGTGCTCCAGTACTCTGCTATGAATAAACTATAAAGAGGCTGGAGTACATAAAGGAAGTCAATTTTGCCCAGAAAAAAAAACCATCACAGGAGCTGTGCAGAGATAGAGGATGATACCAAATTCCACATGCACCATCTGCTCAGCCTATTCACACAGGACACAGGAGTAGCCCAAGGCAGCATTTCTTGGAAAGGTCAAAACACCGGATTTTGCTGGTACGGTTACAATTTTTCACTGTCCATAGGTCAACTTTCAGTTACAAAAGAAAAGAGTAACCAACCTCTATCAAGAGTTGAGTCTCTTAAAGATCACCTTACCTCGTAGTCACAATCACTTCACTAAAATGCCCCAAAACATTCCAGCTGTTTGTAAGAGATTACCATTTCAACAGCATGGACAGAAAACCCGTACAACGTTGGTTCTTCACCATCTCTATTCAGAGTGCCAAGCATTAACACCTGAGCATCTTAAAATTAACAGCTGTCAAACAGCTGTTAACGAGCAGACAGACAGGCTGCTTTGCTGTTTCTATCAGAAAGGACAGGACGCTCAGTACAGAGCTGTAGCTCAGAGGCAGCCTTAGCAATGTTGGCTGCAGGACCACTCAGAACCCTGAGAGGTATCACAAAAAGGCACTAAGGCCTCCAGCCTAAAATCCAGCCCCGATCTCCTGCTTACACGTTCATATTCCCACTCTCTTCAAAGTGGGGGGTGTTTCTACTAGTCCTGATGACACTGGCAAACTTCTGTTTCACCCTCCCATGCCTTACACAGTTCAATAAACTGCTGTATGAACAAAACAGACCGCCTTGTGTGCGTGTATATATGTATACACACACACACACATATATATACACACATACACACACACACACATTTTAAAATCACTGTTTGTGCATTTATTAATTCTTCAAATGAAGAAAAGGAAGACTAAATGCAATACTTTCTCCCAGTAGCATTTTACAGACATTTCACACAGATAGGAGAGACTAATACAGTCTCTCCTGCAAGGGAAGGTGATGGACAGAAGTTCTGTCTCCACCTCTTGCCCTACTGACACAGCATTATACAGCCAAAAGCTCTACGTCCAGCTGTATTTTCAGATACTTGTCATGCCGAAAGGTAAATGAGAAAGGGCATTAACTACTGTCCACTTCAGCTGAGAGGCATTTGTTCATGTCTAACAAAACACACAGAAACTCATAAGCTTTAAGCATCTAACCCCAGACTAGTAACGCTCCATGAGCACTTTCCCAAATGCTGAAATGTTAGTTCAATAAGATGTGTACTGGTTATGTGCAAGTCACCATTCAAGGATGATGCAAGAAAACAACTCTGTGATCAAAAAGAAAAAGATGTTGAAGGGTAACAATGAGGATATCAGGAACTTTATTCAAAGTTAGGCTCCATGCATCAGTATGGATCAAGTCTGGAAATAATTCCCTGAGAAAAAGAGAAGGAAGAAGGTGAATATATCACCACGGGAAGGCAACTCTTTTTGCTTCATGTTCTCCCTTTGAGAATCACACGACATCGATGGCTTCAGCACCCAGCACAGCACATCCCAGTGGTAAGAGAGACACTGCTCCAGTCAGTGGGGATGCAGCGCTCAGCATCACTGTGACCTGCACAGACCCCTATCAGGTGACAAATGGGCTGATCAAATTATGAATAACTGAATTTGTTTTCTCCAAATGGAATCACATGCATTTCAATTAGAAAATACATGAAAATTTAGACAACACATACTACACAGACTAGCTATTCAAAATGCTGTGACATTCTCCGAAGAAAGATGCTTTATATAAATGTGTATAAAAGATAAAAGACAGCAACACTTCTGAGTGGGAAAAGTGCTTTTCAGTTATGCTTAGCAGACAGAAGGCAGCCCACATCTCTGCTTCACTCATCAATAACATGGCCAGAACAGCAACGCTGCTGCAAGGGAACACTGTAGCCTCCCCTGCACTGCGAGCCCAGCCACGCACTGACCGCGTCTTCCCTCCTCCAAGCGCGTTCTGCATCCTCACATACCCACCTGAATCACCTCTACTTTAGCTTTCACGGGAAATTCATGTAATTTCCCCATTCCCACCTAGCATACATCAAAGATCATAAGACTATTCACAATAGGGAACACCACGCTAACTAAAACGCAAGTCAGGACTTGCAGGTTTGAGAGAGTTCTGCTGAGAGAGTCAGTACAGTTTGAAAACACACATTTCTTATACTTTTGAGGAGGAGGTTGTGCTCATGGTCAAGAAGCAGTATATAACTGAAAGGCTTATGTATTTTCCATAAAAACAACCTTTTAGAAAATAAGGTCACTCTGAAATGCAAGAGAATCTCTACAATATTATAGTAAGATTGGTGATATTCTACTGCAAGGTTCAGCCGTTTCCTAAGCAGGTAAACTGTTACTTAAAAAAATACAGGCAAATTTCATTAAAAAAACAACCCCACATATCTCTAGATATGAGTATGCTATTCTCTCAACATAATTTTCAACCAAGAAAACTGTCAGATGTACTCATAGCATAATCAGATCAAGCTACAAGTCAAATTTCAGAGTTAAAACTAATCTCACTTGCCTGTGCTCCTTTCTTCATGCTTCAAGAAATATTAAAGTCAATGTTTAATTAACTCACATCAGCATAGAAACAAAGTGAAGATTATTTTCTATGACCATATCAATATTCAACATGAACATTTATGCTAGGCCTACACATAAAAAATTATATACTGTAATTGTATTTGTCTCTTTCCTCAATTTTACACACCAAACTTTTTTTGATTACATGTGCAATAGAAGTTTGCCGACCGCATAAATAAGTTTAGTCTTCACTCTCATCATAAACTTTCAGAACTTACAGCTACACATATACAGATTAAGCCAGCATATTGCACAGAAGGGCTGAACCTTGCTCCTTCACTGCAGGTTAGGTATGAATTTCAGAGGAATAGTTCTTCAGGAATAGTACCTCTAGCTCTGTAAAATACTTAGAAAACTAAAGGTAGCCTACTGATGAAGAACATACACAGGGCATTAAATCCTTCTCCAAAATAGATGGAGGCTTGTGAGGTTAAGAAGTGCACAAAAAGATACAGTAACTTGGAAGAAGAATAGAGAAGGACACAGATGTCAAGGTCAGTGACTTAAGGACTTACGCAGCCTACAAAGCACACTGCAAATTCTCTGTGAAGCAGGCACCACCATTCAAGCACCTCGGCACCAGTGCCTGATTACTGTTTGATCTAGTAGGTCCAGAATAGCTTTTCCACATGTGAGCTGCAAAATATCTCAAGAACCTCCAGATAAAAATATTAAGAAAAGCTCACAAGAAAAAGAATAGCTGCCAGCAGCCTCTGCTCCAGGCCACAAGACACTGTGGAGTAAAACCAACATAACAAACTTAGCACTTTCAACTTTTTTTCCCCTTCCTATTTCTGTCTTCCAGGAAAGAGGTAGGACAGCAAAATGCCTGAATTCCTTTTGTTCAGTAACTGCTGGAACTTCACGTGCCCAAGAACTTACACACACTCTCTACTACAGCACTGTGAATTCTGCTGCAGTGCGTGGTCTTCGGAGCGGAGGCGAGAGATTTAACAGTGTTTTCTTTCCAACCATCTGACACCTGATGTCTGGGCTGCTACATTTTTAGAAGGATGCTAAAATTCCCCATTTCTTTTTTTGTCTCCTGCATTACCTCATACCGTCACTACACTGCCTGCTTACACTATGACCTCTGGAGAATGAGATTCTCTCAGCTGTTCTCCCCCAACCTTTCTCAGTGCGAGGTTAATGAACATGGGGACACCAAAGGACACAACCTGGCCTTTTTTTATTTTAAATTACTAAATAAAAATCAATAAATACAAACACTTAAAACTTATGTCTAGTTTTCCATGTTAACTCATTAACTCCGAGGCAGGATATTTCACTAAATACTGAGCCAAAATGAACATGCTTAATCCAGACAGGTCTTTATAAAGACCAATGGATGTGTCAGTAGGCAATGTGATCCTGATAACGAACAGTTTATCTTAAGAGTGAAGTCTTTTCAGCCATCCTCTGGCTATACGGCTAACATACTATGCAAGGGCATATATGAGAAAATCTACAAGGAAATCTCTGTAATAGAAGGCTACCTGGCAAGATTTTTTTAAAATAGCAGGATCTTAATTTTTGTTAGTTAGGTTTGTCATAAGCATTCACACTAGATAGAAATCTTTTTTAGATCTGCAATTACAGTTGTCAAAAAGTTAAGAGTCATTTTGAAGAATGGCCATGACCTTCCTTTTGCTTTCTACCACTCCTTCAGCTCTGTTTTGCATGAATATCAGAAGAACTGGTTCACTGCCCTTATTTTTCAGGAATCTCTCTCTTGTGCAACATGAAGTCGAGCCTAGTTATACAGGACTGCTGGATACAAACACTGCAATATCTGTAATCTGTAATAAAGCTACTAGTAGGACCTACTTTGAGGAGGAAGACGCATAGCAGGCAAAAAAGACTGTCACTGTTGTCACAGTGGTCACTGTACAAGGAAAGTAAGCCAAAGAAAGAAGCTTTCTTCTCAGGCTTTCTCACCTATCTTATTACGACAATTTTAGATTTTCCCTAGGACAGCAGTTACAATGCTCTGAAACCAGCATCTTTACCTTCAGTATGACAGTACCACCTCAAATATGTGAATGACCTGCAAAAAATGATTAAGATAAATAAGACCTTTTGGAAGTTCTCCAATTTCTGCTCTAGACTGCATCTTTCGCAACTGTTGCAATTTTCCTCCCTTGTTACCAGAAAGGTACAAGATAACAGCATTGTTCTGCTGCTTCTGCTGGGTATCAGATTGTCCATCTGTGCACCTATATTCACGTGGTAGGTTATGAAATTATTGGCACACACTTGCGAAAGGAGGAACAGCAATTCTCACGTGAAGAAACCTCACCTTGGTCTGCTCGCTATCGGGGTCTTCGAGCCAGCAGTAGGGGTCACTTATCTTATACCCATGGTAATCCAAGACCTGGAGAGTAAGAGACAGTGCTTTAAAAAAAAAGACACACATCCTCAAGCAAACCCTGCTCATCAGGGAACACTCCACATTGAAATGAAAGGCACTTGGAATTTCACAGCAATGTGTAATGTTAAAAAATAAAGAAAAAAGTAGCACCTTGTTCCCAGCTGAGCTGCTAATACTAGCATATTGGTTCCTGGTCCCTGGTTCCACCAGGGTTGACTGGTGGAATCAAGGCAGAAGAAATATTCCAAAAACAGAGGTAAAAAAAAAAAAAACAACCCAGAACTCCCAAAGAAGCCCAGAACATCAACACAAGTTTTCCAAAACAATTTCAAAGACCTGCCTCAAATCCAGATTTTCACATGGCCTCGCAGCACCTGGAAGCACCTACAATGCTGCTCTGTTTACACCAGGGAGGTTCCCACTCCTCCTGCCCAGAAGCCCACAGACAAAGCGCAGAGCACAACCAGGGCACAAGGGCAGGGTTACCCGCGTGCTGAGCTCTACCCGCTCCCTTTCCCCACTCGAGGCCCCTTGTCCGGAGCCTTTCACCTCGCTATCAACAACCCAAACCTCTCCACGCGCAGCAGGAGCGAGGCCGGCTCTGCAAACTGCTCCTGGTCCGGGCCTCGCACACGGCTCTTTGTGCAGGGGCAGGAGGAAGGAGCAAGTGATTTCAAGCAAACTTCCCCAGGAACCCTCGCCTCCCACGCTGGCTGTCAGCAAGGGAGGCCGTTGTACGGGCCCATAAACACCTAAAGATGCTGGTTCTTCTGCATTCTAGGCTGAAGCCAGGATTTTCCCGGGGAAAAAATAATTTTTTTTACAAAAAGGCACCATGGTGTTTGTGGGGCTCGAGGTTTGGCCTCCGGGCCGCGGAGGGGCCTGGCCCGGCCCTTCCCGCGCGCGCCCGGGTACGCGCCGGCGCCCCACGCCCCGCGAGCAAAGGGCGGCTTAACCAAACCCGAGTCCCGCCCGTTCCCCGCCGGGCCCGTTTCAACGTCTAAAACGGCACAAAGCCCGGAGGGCCGCGTGGTTTTCCCCCCTCGCCCAGCTCCACGCGTGGAGGTGCTGCCCGCGCGCCCCTCGCGGGGCCGGCGCCGGCGCCGCCCGCACTCACGGCGCTCTCGTCGCGGAACACCTCGGGGTACTGGAAGGGCTGCATGGCGGGCGGCGCGCGGCGGCTGCAGGCGGCGGCGAGGCGCGGGGGCGGCC
>JAUBOD010000069.1:812848-824402 GCA_032353885.1 Nothura maculosa
GCAGGGCCAGCGCGGCCGGGAGCGCCTCCGGTAACGCGGCCGCCGCCCCGGGGCGGCCCTGCCCCTCGCCGCGCCTGCCTGCAACGAGCTGCGCCTTTCCTGTGGGGAATCTAATAAAAATTAAACGCTCTTTCCATCTTTCTTTCCATCTTTCTTTCCATGTATCTCTCTGTTGGAAAGAGCACTCGGTACCGGGTGGTTCCGGGCTCCTCAGCCCGGTGTTTCGTGGCTCTGCTGCTGGTGCCCGGTGCCTTCCAGCCATCTTTTCTTGCCGGGTGGTAACCTAGTTGGCTCCTGCGCCGTGGAAGGAAAGGAAGTGTGTGGAGGATCCTTGGCAGGCAGCGTAGCAAAAACACTTCCAAACGGCTCTTGCTTCAGGGTTGCCACCGGCAGCCCTCACTAAATCACTGTGTTGGTGGATTTTGTCTGAACTTATCCCAAGTAAGCTGACGTGTGTGTGACGGGACTAGTGCTTTAAACTTTCTGAATAAGTTGCAGACAATTAGACTGACCCAGGAGGTTAAATCACCCAAAGGAGATTCACAGTTCCTAATAAAGTAATAGGTTGGTGTGACCGTGATCTGAAGATGCCCAGAAGTGGAACAGGCTGTTCATTGCTACAGAGTCAGGAGCATGTCTGGATTGATCACTCCTGATGAAGAGAGTTGCTGTTTCTCACTTGATGCACTTGGAGGAGGCTGAGGATGGGTGCAGTGAGGAAACAAGCTTGTCCAACAGTGATGACAGTTGCTAAAGACACCAGCTTCACTTAAACAACACCTGCATGACTAGAATTCTCCTTGCTCCTTTTTTTTCTTCTTTTTTTTCCTTCTCGGCCTCTTTACTATTCTGCTTTTATAAAAAGGGAGCAGAGCTGTCAGCTAGCTGCCAACCTGAACTCTTCTTCTGATGCTGGAATGAGCATATAACCCACCGGGCAATTAATGGCAATGCCTTGACAGAGCCAGTGCTAATAAAAGTTTCCTAGTTGTCCAAGCAATCATTCGGATAACTGCTGACAAAGACTACCATTTCTCATTAGAGTTTTCCAGACAGAAATACAGACATGTGAACATGTATCTGAAGCAAAGCTAGCTCAATACTTCTGTGAAGCTTCCCTCTGCGCTACACGAAGAGGATGATGTGCACAGAAAATCGGAGAGTTTTGACTACTATCAACTGCAAACGTGCTTCATACATAGCAGAGATCTTGCAGAGCACTTGTTTCTGATTCAGAGCTACCCCTTGTTGAAGAAAATGTCTTTATTTCCAGCCCGAGAAACTCATTCCTGGATGAATGTTTTACTTCTGCCTACAATTTCTGGATGTTAGGCAGCTTGGTGAGACTGATTGCAGGTAGATCTGATGGAGTAGTGACAGACTCAGATATCCTAGATACACCCACAGTGGGTCCATAGATCAACTTTAACAGCAGTGCAGCTGATGTGTACTGGTAGTTTTGGACAGACGTACCCACACACACAAAGAACTCTGGTCTGCCAGAAGAGGTCAGGCTGACTACACATCATTGAGCTAAAATAGTGTCCATATTTTTCAGATTTCAGCAACCCTTTCAAACTAGAGCACTATAATGACTGAATGACTGGCAAGCAGCCAGTAATCACAGAAATCATCTAGTGTAATGCCTTCCATTTAATAGATATAGATATTCCAATCCTAGATGCCAAGAAGGTGGGAATATGCAAAGAAAGTCAAGTATATGGTTATCCTAGACAAGATCTTTGACTGTTTTTGTATTTTACAAGGCATAATTTTCCTTTGAAGGTGAGCACCAGGGGCAGAAAGTGAATTTTATTTTTACTGAAAATTTCTGTTTTGTTTGGAGGGAGAGAGGGAGGAGGAGGAAGGGGAGGAAGGATCATGTGAGCAATGGCAAATGGAGCAATTCTACTCTGATCTTTTTTCTATGAGAAAGGCAGTTAACAGAGGTTACATAGTGTCCATAACATTATCCAAAGCACTTGTCTTGAAAGTGTCTATGCATACCTTCAGTTTAAGGGAATGGAGTAAGCAGTCTGTCAATGGAAATTCTACAAATGATCTGTCAGCATTCTCCTTTTTTCAGTAAGTTTGTTCAACACAGAGTTGACAGTGGCTAATATTAAGGCTGTATCAAAGCTTAAAGTTGGGAGCTCAGCTTAACTGTTCAGTGCTGTAAAGCTTTTATTCAAGTTTTACGCTTTACTAGGCCTAGGCAACTCCATCAGAGCTCACAGGGAAAATCCACCAAGTTTTGAGGGTAGGTTGCTGAGTAAGGAAAAAAGGGCTTCCAAATGTTTGTAAACTTCTCAGCAATCTTTATCTTCTTATCATACCCCTGTATTATTATGAATTTGATCGTTTGAAAACACACATTTCTCTATGCTGCCATTAATTATGCTTCTGCTGATCATCCAGTCATTAGCAAATCTCTCTCAGCCTAGTCAGCACATCCACAGTGAAGTGACTATCTGCAAGAAGTGTGTTGACTTGGTAGGAAATGACCTCATTGTCCTTGTCAGGGAAGATCTGACAAAAAGGCCAACAACAAATCTTGTTTTAACCTTTTCATCCTTTCCCTAAATTCATCCTATCATTATGATTCTACAATGAATTGAAACTGTTCTGCTCTAGAAAGAATTCGGGTCTATATCTTTACTCTTACTTTCTTAAAGAACCTTTTCATAACTGAAGACAATAGTTCTGCTGTTCAGATATTTATCAACAGGTGTCAGCAAAGCCTCACTCATTCCCTAACATCTAGATTATAAACACATTTATCTGTGCTGAGGAGTACAAATAAATCTGTTTCAGAGGAATGTGAATCTGGAAGTGTCTGCGTTGTTGGATTTCTGTTTCAAAAGCACCTGACTCAATGACCTAAGTCTACTGATTTTCACAGAATTGTTGATTACTAAAGTGTACTCATTCACTTCACATTTTAATTATAAAACTTACAAGTTGTTTATGGGTAATTGAAGGACTACATGTCCACTGAATTTGATGTGATTAGGTGTTAATTATCAGACAGCTCTCTGAAACTTGCAAAGTTTGGCACTGTGTACTAAGCCACCAGATCACTATGTGTTCCTGACACTAAGCTGCCCTTGCAACAACAATTCTGCCCATGAATTCTAACATTTCAACTGAGATTCCATGGCTCATATGTATTGATCTGAAAAAACACCCTGCAGAAAAGATGGAAGAGTTTGAAGTTTGTCTGCTGCACAGTGCTTAACGGTGGTGCAGAGGGGTGACATAAAGCCCAACAAGGTCAATAGGAGTGTCTTCACCTACTGTTTCTTTCCACTTGTCTCATTGATCTTTCGTCAACTTTTGTCCACCTTCTCTCACCATACATCAAAAACAAACTGCAAAAAGAATTTCAAAAGCATTATTTACTTAATGAAATTATATTCATTCTGACATGTAAAAAGAAAAAAAAACTGTATTAATGAAATGGAAAAAGAAGTGTTTATTTTTATATATATGTGATTTTGCCTTTTTAAGCTCCTGTTTTTTGTTGTTGCATGTTGCATAAATATTTTATAATCTATTTCCTGTCTTGAAGCATCAAAAGCTATTAAAATATTCTTTATAATGAAAAAGATGATTGAAAAAAGATTTCTTACATGGCAGTATCTAGAAAGGAAAAAATATGAATTGGAAGGAGACTTTTTATTCTTTTCAGTCCTGAACATGTAATTGTTTTCTTGCTCTGGATGAATTTTTCTCCTTGTTGAAGTCAATGGAAGTTTTGTCACTGATTTCAAGGGGGTAGGGATGTCAGCCCTAATCTAGGCTGCAAGCAAACAGAAGGCAGCTTCCTGTTAACAGCTTATGAGTTGATGACAGAATTTGAAATACACTAAACATAGGGAAACTGATAGATTTTTCTTGGAAAGGAAAGCAGATTTAGCTCTTTTTAAAAGATTCCACATCCAGAAATATCTTCTTCTGTAGTCTTCTTCTGTCCATGCTGAATTCATTTTGAATGCATGTGTTCAAGCAGCTTAGAAAGAGCTTCCTATTGTGCCTCAGAAAACATTTGGTTCAAGTTATAATGCTATAGAGACTGTATATCCCTGTAGAAAAAAATAAAATTTGCAGTTTTGTTTCCAAGCTATACTTGCACATACCTTCAAGAAGAACTCTTGAAGAATTTATAAGAAAAAGAAAGTGAGAAGGGAAACTATATACAATTCTGTGACCATTGAATTAGAAAGGTAAAATACATTGGATAATGTGCTAGATTACCATACACAGCAGTGCTTTAGCCATCCTGTATAAAAAGTCATTTTAAATACTGCATAATAAATAAGAAAGATACACATTCCAGAGATCCTCTTAGGAAAATCTTGTGGACACCAAATAATAACATTATATTTATCAAGAATCCAAAGCTTATTATTAGCATTCAAACATAGCTCATCTAACAGAGCATGACTTAATTCGAGTCCTGTAACTGAATAACACATTCCCAGCATTTATATAACCAAATGTGAAGTCTCTATATTTCTAGTATTGAGGTGTCCATGTAATTTAGACAGGAACCGGACTTCACTGTACCCTATTCCATATAAGTCCAGACTGTAAAGATGGTCTGTGCCTTCTAATGCAGATCAAAGCAGAAAACATGAAACAACAGGTAACTCTAATCAGAGAAGCAGAGGAAAGCAATAATACATTATTGGTCATCATGAGCATGACACTTGCAGCACGTCTGGCTTTTGAAGGCAATATGGAAAAAGAAGCTCACGGGAATTTTGAAGGTGCGTAATGGAAGTGTTGCATATGTTTACAAGGAGCTCCTCCCAGGCTGGAAAGATGGTGTAGGAAAAAGCACATTATCAACCAAGAGTGGAAAAAAGCATCCTTTGACAATACTGTCTTGAGGGGACAAAATCACGAAAGGATGAAAATTGGGTGCGAATTTAGCTGCATGGATGTATGAGCAGGGTCGTGGCTTTTAAGTTTTATGCCCTGAGTTTTACACAGAGACTTGATATGACAAGCTAAGGCAGAGAAAGTTCCAGTCTGAAGGTGCTGGCGAGTTCAAGGCATAAGCAGCAGACAGGACAATGCTGTTAGCTGCAGTAACTGGGAAAAGCATCAGCAAAGAGAGCTTACAATAAAGATTAAGAGCTCGAGTGAGCCACACTAAGCTTGAGCCGATGGCTAGACACTCGGGGGAAGCAGGCTGAGATTTGAGTTGGGACAGAAGGGAGCAGAAGGGTGGATTTGAGTCATCAGTGTAAGTAGTTGAGTTTGTGTTTACAGATGGGCTTATGTGGAGAGGGGGTATGGTCTCCAGAGGGAGAGAGGAGGAGGAACAAGCACAGAAACCTTTGGAGTTGGAGAAGAATTCGAATGAATTCTTTCTCTATTCTGGCATGTGATGATGATGATGACAATAAGAATAATATTGGGTTGATTTTAAATTCTACTACCAAACTATTTAAGATACAGATTCTAATCTAGTGCTGAGCTAATACAGAAGTCACTTTTGGAGATGAATTTGATGCTTCTCAATTTACATCAATGTTACTGAAAATAGGCATCTTTTATGTTTTTTCTTATTTTCATCTGCTGTTAATACATGCACTAATACAGAAATATCAAAGTTCAAATATATACTAGAAGAAGTATCTAGTAACATTTTTCTTTCATTAGAAAGTTTTGTGACATTTTTCCAAACATTTTTTTTCCTATCTACAGAGTTTGGAATTCAGACAGAAAATGAGGAGAAGGAAGAAGTGGGACAAAATTTGTGAAAAATGCCTCTGCTGAGCATCATTATTACCTGTTCTTTCTTTACTACCAAACTGGCTTCAGTCTAGGAGGAAGAGGAAGCATCCTTTTCACTGATTGGAATAGTTTCCTGAGTACAGCCAGGAAATATGGAGCAGGTCAAGGTTTTACTCACGAAAGAACAGAAATATGTGTGATGAATCTTCGGTGGAAGAAAACTCCATGAAAAAAAACTCTGAAACTTTAATCTAAGTCATTCGAGGAGAAGGGGTATTTTTACCTCCTGGCAGGAGATCCAGTCCTATTCCAAATCCTGCGCAGGGCTGGGAATCATCAAAAGGCGCAGGACAAGCAAAGTATAAGTAGAACGAGGCCTCTGCACTGCAACAAGGTGGTTATAGGGCAAACCTAATTCTAAAGCTCCACAGAAATTACCCAGATTAGAAGGACCCTTTATACATAAGGAAAATGCTTTTAATTAGCATTTGTATTAATTCCCATTGACATGTCCTGTTTCACCTTGCCCCATCCCTCTCATATGTAGTGATATATTCGTCAGGGTTCAGCAACCATTTTAACTTTTACCTTCTGAAGAATTAAAGTTCACTGCTGCAGGTTATTTGATTCCTTACAAAAATTATTTAATTACCTATGGTTAAAATTCTAGAGGAAATAACAGTACTTAGAACCGAAACTTGAGGGAGTGAAATGCAAGAATTTAAGACTGGGAGACCACATCTTTTCCTACAAGAAGGGTCTTGCTTTTCTAGTACTTTCTTTCATCTCTAATTATGTTAGATGTTAATGTTGTAGTAGACTTTTTTGATCCCTAATTATGTTAGATGTTACATTGTTGTTGTTAGTGCTGTATATAACTCCTCTCTGAATTCACTAATTAAATCTTTTGATATTATTCATTCCCTCCTACCAGAACTTACTTCAGTAATTAAAAATATTATGGTAACTTATTCTAACTGTGTGACTATTTTGTTTAGATATTTATTTAAATAATTGAATTTTATTACAACCTCTCAAAAATTCATCCTCACTATTTAATTATATATGTATGTGAAAAGTCAAGAGTTACTTGCAGTCAAGCTGTGTTTATTAGCTTTATTTATGCCCTTACTCTTGTGAACTTCAGGGTATTTACAGAGGTATAAAGGGTAATAGTGTTACCACACCAAGTAAAACTTGCAAAATATCTCCGTTTGCTTCATGATAACCGTGTTATCTAAATCTTGCAAGCACTAAACAGATCAGAGAAAGAAATGTACCTTTCTCTTGTGTAATGCTACCTGGATTTTCTTTTTTGTCTCATAGGAGTCTGGCATGTGTCAAGCCAGGCTTGCTGTAAACCAGCTTGTTTTCTCACTTGTGCATTCACTGCACATAGCTGATACAGCAGTAGGTACATGTAAATAGCTGGGTTTCTATCCAGTAGTAAGGATTTCTCTTTTACCAGAGGTAAAACTGAGGTTTGCTCTCTGTGTAAGGTCTTTGCTTGTGCTGGCAGGTCACAACTCAAATTGGCAGGTTTAGCCAAAGATACATTGGGCATCAAGTAATTTTGAGGAGTGACAAAGTTGCTTCAAGGTTCAATCCTTTGGAAAAAGCTCATGTAAATTTAGTAACAGTGTCCCTACACCTGCCAATGGAACTGAATGCCCCTCCAGGCTCGGGATAATAAGCCTAGCAGCTTCATTTCCCGGAGGGTGCTGAAAATAAACGAAGCCAGTCCCTGTGTTCCCAAGAATGGAAATGTTGGTAATCCATCTTCTCCAAGGGAAAACAAATGGAACAGTCCCTTGGCCTCAAACACAGAAGAAGAAGAAATCTCTCTGTCCTCCTTGTTGGAGCGCAAAGTGCTGAGGCTGGGTTTGACTGAGTTAAAATAACCCTTCTTACTTCCCCATAGGTGAAGGCTGTCTGACATTCAAGCAAGACATGCCCTGAGCCAAACACTGATGTGGAGCAAAGGGTTTCTCTACCAAGCTCTCTGCTTCTTCCAGCCCATTATTCTGCCCCTCTACCTACTTTTTTTCATGTAAATCCAAGGGGTGTCTTCACCATGTGATAGCTGTGGGTCTTCACACCTGGATCAAGCCTTTTTGTAATATTTTCATGAGTTGCTGTTTTTTGCACATCTCATGATTCCTTTGACTCCACTAGAGTAAAGTACAAGGTCTATCTCACTGACTCATAAGGGAGCCTACCTGTCCCAGGAAAACAGAGAAAATTCTGGAATGGTATTGCTGGAGGACCATCGGCATGTCAGTGGTCTAGTCTGCACCATCACTATAACACAGGTGAGCTAATGGCTGGACACAGGCAGAACCAGGAATCTAATCCTTAAGCCTAATTGCTTTTGGCAACACTCAAGTTAAGTCTTCAGTTAGGACATCTTGTGTTGTTACTACTCATCTTGCAGAATTCTATAGCTACCAAAGTGTGTGCAGAATGCTATACCTACCAAAGTGTGTGCACCAAAAATCTCCTTGCCAATACATACTGCACTGCCCAATGTTTTAAAAAATGGCCAGTCTCATGGACGCAGGTCCCCTCCTCTGTTCTCCTTGCCCTTGCATACCTGCACACTCAGCACTTTCCTCACATACAGCATGGAGATCTTCTTCTAGGTTTGCTTTGCTGCCTTATCATAGTCTCAAGAGTTAGTACTATGCAAAGTTAAAATCTGTTGAGTACAAGGGTATATGACCCTGACCACAACCTGCTGTTCCTTTAACAAACAATTAAGACATTCCATGTGTGACTAAATTTGAAAGCAAACCCAAGAATTAATCTGCTTGTTTTAAATAGGGATATAAATAAGAACCAGCCCAGCCATTGCCCAAGAGATAAGCCAAAACTCTGAGGTTCAATAAAAGTTCAGTGACTTCCTCAGTAGTTTCTGAGGCAGGATTTGCCAGGTCTGTATTTTGGGAACATAATATTTCCCTTAAGCTTGGAATATGTGACTGAAGAGTTTTCTCATTTCTATTCGAGTAACAATTTCCTCTGGATATGGATCATTCTAAAGGAAAATAGTATAGCCAAATCTATTCTTGCTGCAGATTCACAGATAGGAGTTTTATGGAACTTGCAGTTCTAGTGTGCAGTAGAAACAGGCAAATCAGTTGCAAAGGTGCCTGCATAGTTCTGCAGTGCATATTTCATCGTTTTTGATCAGAATGAATTAAATAAATCTCAAAATTTGAATCAGGTTTTGGATAGAGGCTTGGCCGTTATAACAGTGTGTATTTAAAAAAAAAAAGAGAAAAAATACACTATCAAGATTTAAAACAAGTGTTTTGCCTGAAATTGCATGAATAATTTTGTTAAAACGGTATGGATCAGATTTAGATTCGATATCTAGGAGATTTAGGTTAGATTCGATATCTAGGAGATCTAGGTTAACCTCATTACTTGAGTAACTTAGGTAAAATAATAGCAGAGATATATTTTCTAGGGCTTCTTATATCTGTATGTTACAGGTTTGGGTCATATGACTTAAGGAATTTTAAAATAGTTTCTATACTCTATATAGGTAAAATGCTGTAATAAAAAACTGCATGCAGTAGGAGAACTAATATTTTTTTTTTAGCATGAAAATCTGCATGGCAATAAAATGGATGGAAGGGCAGTTCTTCTTCAGGTGATAAAATTATGAGATCATGGAAAGTGATTATATCCACACATTTTTCCAGGTGATATGGAGTGCATAGAGTTCATTTTTCAGGGTTTGTAGATTGGAGATTACATATTAACTGCTAACCTAACTGATAACTCTATGGACAGAGTCCATTTTTTCTCTATGTAATAGAGCCTCCCTTGTCCAGTGCATACTGTTTTATGAGCGCTTAAAGTTTATGCCCACTGTGTTTTCTTGCAAATTATTTATCGTGTAGGTTATAGTAAGTAAAAAGAGCCTTTCCTAAAGCATTCAGAAAAAAATACTTGAGGATTTGTCTGTGAATAAAATGGAAGCTTACATGAATACTATTTTCCAGTAAGATTTTACTTTAGAATCCATAGTGAGCTGATATTTATATTTGGAAAAGCATTGCTGTCTGTCTAAGAAATGCATACTGCTACATATCACTGCAGTGTAAAACTTAGCATTTAAGCATTTAAGCACACAACAAGTACCATGATTTCAGAGGGACCAGCTTTGAGGGAATATCAAAGGGAATTCAGAGGGAATATCTTTGAGATCTGAACCTTAGTGGCCTCTCCATACAATTAATAGCAGGGCATAGTAAGGGCAAGGGGATTTCATCAGGTTTCTGTCACTTCCCCTTCTGGGAAAAATGTTCTTCTGAAGTTAGCAGAGAAACTGTTAGTGTAATATTCTATTTTATTAGTTATTGGGGGCTAAATAGCAGAAGGTACCTATGTTGTTAGTGTAATTTTATATACTGGTAAGTTTTTTTGAAAAGGAGAAATCTTTTCATGCAAAACTATAATTAGTTTCACAGAAGTATCAGCAGTTTCCAAAGCAAGTCAGACAATCCATTTGTTCTGTAACACAAAAAAAATAGTATCAGCATATAATGGTATAAATTTCAAGCTAAAATCTTTAGTGTCAAATGCTAAGCAAACTAAAATGATGTCGTCATTATAATAGGTTATTACTCAAGCACAACACTGAAGTAACAACTGTCTCCCCCCTGAATTTTTGTTTTCCAACCTGACGGTGTTTCCACAATGAAAAGCAAAGGCCAAAATGTAAAAATATCTGCTTCAAATAAGTGTTGCTTTATAAGCAGTGATGGTGAATTTTCTTTTAGAGTAGTTTTAAAATGCATCTCTTCTCCTTAAGATATAAGAAGCATGCTACCTTTTTACTCATCTCAGACAAGAGATTGGCTATTTGAATCAGAAAGGGGTTTTTTGCACGTTTTTAGAGAGAGTATATCTTTTTGTTTTCCTGAAAACTCCAAGAAAGCAGAGTGCATCTTCCTGATTGTTTTTCGCCTGATTTGAGGAGGTTCCTAAAGATCAGAAAGCTTAAAGGTCAAAGAGATGATCTGACCCTTAGTAAGTGAACCCCTAATTACCGCAGACTACAGAGACGCTGAGATTTGGAATCTTCATTATTCTCTGAAGCACCATGTTTCCACTGAGCTTTGCTGAGAGATCCCTTTCCTCAAGCAGCTCTTAGGCTGACAATTCTATACTTTCCATTCTCCTTCCACAGGCAGCACAAAATCTGTTAAATGGAACATAAAGTATTTTTTCATTTTAATATTATTTCACAACAAAGGATACAGAGCAGGTCATACAATGTAAAACTGGCAGTAGATATTGTAATATTCTGCTTCTGAAAATAAAATTGTCTGAAACACTGGGAATGTCTTTTCAAAAACCTTCTGGAGTTTAATCCGGAGTCAGTTCTAGCTAACAAGAGATTTTCCAGTAATTTAAAAAATGCGATTCCTCAGAGTGGTATATGTGTTACATGTTAGAAAGAAATAGGTACATAAGTAAGATTTAAAGATTTCATTCATTAAAAATAGCAGCCAACCAAGAGAGAATTGTGTCTAGATGCTCTCCTTGAGTTAAATTATGAAGCTGCTCTAATCCTATACTGCTGCATACTGCAGTGAAGTGGCTTAGCTTCAGCGTAAAGAAAGGCCGGCTTCCAGTCTTTCACCCATTTTTATTGCAGATACCTGGCTTTTATCTTCCATTTGCATGGCTATGTTGGTGTGCTGGTACCCCCGCGCTGTGCTGGTGTGCCCATGGAAGCCTCTGTTTCCTGCCTTTGGAAACACACAAAACAAACAAGCCCCTTTCTCTT
>JAUBOD010000069.1:830336-868095 GCA_032353885.1 Nothura maculosa
TGTGCTTCCCCTCTTGGGGAGAGGATGAGAAAACAAACAGGGTATAATAGACACTAACCACGCTACTTTATCCACCAATGTCAATTATGAACTTCTGGTGATCTATCTGTAAGACTCTTCAAAACACTGGAATAAAATATGGCAAAGTAATACAAGCAAGTAGAGATTTCTTTATATAATGCTATAATTATTTTAGAACGATAAGCATGAATTCCTTTCACATTATGTAAAGAGGAAAACCCAAAGGTAAATATAATTATTAATATTCAAAGTGTGTGTTTATTTGAAATGTGCTATTTACTGAACTTTTTACACTAGGAACAAGTGTACTTAAAGCCACTTAAAGTGAAGTGTTACTAACTGCTGAAGATCTCTTCAGTTAATGTTTGTAGTGTCCTGAGTGGTTTGCAAGGCAATTAAACACTGATGGAACAGAGATAAATGCGTCCTATTGAGAAATGTCACATCATTCTTTCTGCTTCATTTCACTGTGCCATTTAATGTACTAAAAAGCATTTGAGTGACACAGCACTAGCCTTAATATCATAACATAGACCATATAACATGCAGAGTCTTGTGCAGATGGCTAAACAGTATTGTGATTACATAAACTTGCCCAGAGAACACAGAGAAGTGGCCATGTATTTACTTTTGGGGCAAACTAGCATGCAGTCTGTGTCTTGATAAATGGATTTTCCTTTGTGAGTTATTCTGTAACCAGCAGCATGTAGGCATATGCAATTTAACACCCAGTAGCTCTCCCTTCCTTGAAAATCAAAATGTCTGGCAACCAGCACTGTCAGGATCCTTTTAGGATTGGGTTTCCTCTTGCTTTCTACAAATAGGAATGCTGGCAAACTCTCTCACTCCACTCAATGCATCATTCACGTTATTCAGAATAATAGATAAAATACTGGAGATCCAGAACTGCTTCAAGGATTACAGTTCAGTTAATGATATTTTTAATAGCTATAAGGGAATAAAATACAGAAATGCAGAAATTTGTACTTATTGTTGATTCCCTTTAAGAAGAGCTCAAGAGGCCTTCTTTCTTAAAGAATTACAATGGAAGCAAAAGAATGCCTAGTGAGCAGAGAAACCGTATGTCCTTATTTTAATATGATTTGGATTGGGAATACTTGAAAGCTTCTAAGATTTTATTTCATTGTTTGGACGCTCTGCTATTGTGGCCAGTATATTGTTTGATAACAGCAAAATCTATGTTCAAAGTTAACTCTGAATGCATTGCTATACTGAGTACTGATTTAGTAAAGTATAAATATTGGAAAAATATTCTGACAGACAAATATTGAACAAAGAAAAGTTGAAAGCTGAATGTGTTTAGAAACTCTCAGATCTAGTCTTGCACTCTTAAATGTTGGTGACATATGATTCATACTCCATGATAAATTAATGCAGCACCCTGAAATAGAAAACAAACAAACAAAAAACAAACAACAAAAAAAATAGTCTTCAGTTCTCAGAAAAATGCATGCATTACTGTTGAATCAGAGCTTGGCAACACTACCACTGGCACACACGAAAGTATCCTTTAGTCTTCTGTGCAGATATTTTTGGAACTGTATTTGGAAAGTACCCTTCAGCTTGAAGCTGTAGCAAGCTAAGGGGTGCTAGCTATTCTATATGGATAAATATAACGAATAAAACTCGCTGCATTTCCTAATCAAAGCAGTGACACAAATTTTCCTCGGTTCTCATTGCCAGCCTATGTTGCTGAGTATCCTTCCACCATGACTGAGCAGTGCTTCCAGTAGTAGGTACATTAGGTGAGAGTTCCTCATTTCCATCCATGCCTTTGTTCACAGAATTCTATTTGATCTTGACTATTTTTATACATTCATGGCCTTCTTTGCATGTTACAAAAGTAGAAAGAAAACTGGAATAAGGAAATTGTAGTTGAAAAGTCATGAAGATTTCATTTTCCTTTTTGGATCTGGGCAAGAAACAAGACATGAAAAGTAGGACTTCCTATATATTTCTTCTCACCCTGCTGTATACATAGAAAAGTCCTTAAGATTATAAGACATGACAATCTGTTTGGTGATAAAATTGCTTTGTCAACAATAGGGCCAAGTATATAAATATATAATGTATCATCTCCCTTTCTTTCTACCTATGTATTATATTCTTGCTCGTCTAAGTATAATAAACTCCCCAAATTCACAGCTTATTTCAGGATTGAATGTAAAGTTAAATGAAAACATATTTTACTGGGAAAAAGAAAACAGTACCCACCACAGTGTTTGCAACTGAAATACTTCAGCCTTGGAGATCATTCTCTCAACAGAGAATGCGCTTAATGAGCCCTCACTACCTGGGGGGCTCTGACTGCATGTCTTTGTGCCTGAGGCACTTTGGACAAATGGGACTAGCCCATATGCCTCTCTGCAGACCCTTCTCAGGAGCGTGCAAAACCAGGTGCACCAGAGGTTATTTCCTCTCCTTCTGGACCTTGGACATGACCTGTGCAGCCTCAGTCTGACACATCTTCAGCAGGAAAGGTGGAGACTTTTCTCTCCCAGAAATATCAATACCTGGTAGTCACAGGGCTCTTCTGGGATACAGGAATTGTGCAGTTGAGCCTTCTAAGGCTAAAGATACAACCCAAATTTCCCACTTCCTGGATGAAGGAGCACAAGGTGAGCATGAGTACTTACTTCTTCATCCAAGTTTGAGGGGATATAGGGCATAAAATTGTTACCTTGAGTAGGTAAAGATGTTTGAGGTTTTGAAGCCCCGCCTTGCAAAAGGGCCAAAGTTCAAGTAGGAGAAAATACTCCTGACACTTGTTTCTTCAGCACTTCCTAGAGTTTAAGACATCCTGTCCTGCCAAATGCTTGGTGATGCAAGTTCACTATTAGGTGCATACCTCTCTCCTTGCAGCCTCACAGAAGCACAGCAACCTTACCCAAAAGAGAAGCTCACAGATGGGCTCCATGGAGCAGCACTGCACTGTGCAATACTTCAAATGCCACCTGGGACCTTGACCTTAACACTGTTTTTCTTAAATAATAGGTGCTTAGCACTGATATGAGCCAGTCACTTGACCATAAACAGTGGAACAATGTTCCACATCCTTGTTCTGTAGTGGACAACACATACCATTAAGTGCTAAAGGTCAGCGGGAGGTCACCTAAGAGGCTGTAGACCCAATATGGAGGCATATGACTTAGCACTCTAGAGTTCTTCAGTAACCCAAAGCCCATGGGAATCAAAGAAATCCCTACTATTCTACCTGAAAAAGACAACTCCATTAGCCTCCTGAAAAAATGAGCTGCTTATTCCAGCAGAGTACAGCTATTCGAAAGCAATATTAAGTCAGTACACTGCTAAAACTTTATGACCTATTGTTGGGAAGATTATTGGGAAATCAGAAGAAGTTATTTAAAAATATTTGAGGTGAAAACACTAAATTCTTCCCAAACATGGAGATGAATACATAGTAAGGGAAATTATCGGAGAGCTTAGGTAAAACTATCAAGTATGATAAAATCCTGAGATAAGGCAGCACCTCTCAGGAATTTTAAAAAGTGCTTGGAGTTTTGCTTGGAAAAAAAAATGTATGAAACAAAACCAAAGCAAACTGATATGGTCATAACCAGAATGCTGCAACCAGCCACTCCTCGGGCAGTATATCAGGCTGAAACTAGTAAGTCCAGACTCATTGACCACAGAGTGTGTGATATGAGCAAACAATACATGGCATGATTTGCCCCTTCATATTTTAAATCCCGTACAGCTTAACATTTTAAATTGCTGCTATGGTGCTATCACTACTTTAAATACATCTTCCCTGGTTCCTCATGTGTGTTGCCCAGCGAGTTACTCTTGAGGCTAGTGGAAGGCAGGAAGTAGGTGCTGTTATTTTTTTTCATGTGTATGTAAAGCATTATAGACTAAACTAGCGGGGTCAACAATAGGAGAAATTAAAACAGTTCTAAAAATGAACTAGACAAGAGGAAACAATTATAGAGCTGCTATTTGGAGGAAACAAGCACTGGGTGGTTCAATCGCTAACACAAGGAAGGAGCCAGCCCATGATGGTGCTTCTAAACCCTTCCTGGTCTGGTATTCTCAAACTGTCTAGTGTTGTTTACTTGCCTGGAACGATGCCACAGACACATCCTGATAGGTTAGAAATGATCCTCTGCAATTTCCATGAGAAATAGGAAGTGGGCAGAGAGGGCAGAAGCAAGTGACGTCTGCTAGTTTGAGGAGTGAGTACTTGCGTGTTCCTTAGCCGTCTGAGGCAACGCCTTTGGTCAGAAAATAACTCCAGAAGATATCATGGGCTGGAATGAGCATCATCAGATAACCATCCTGGTTTCTCAAGTCTGCCTTTAAATTATCAAAGTATTTTGTTGTATTCCTGCTGTCATAGCTGTCATAGCCTTCTGATGGATGCATTGACAAGAAACTCAGAGGACTCGTCCTTTTTTCTGTCCTGTGGCACAGACTCACATGGACTGGCAACATACATAGTTCTTAAGTCCCAGTTTTGCCCCAGTGATTCTCATTACTTCTTTTCTCCTAGCCCTTTGAATGGCCTATTTCAATTGGCAGGGGTTTGCACTAGGATCTGTCTCACACCAACTGAATGTACTGTGTTGCACAGCAATACCAGTTTTCAGACTTCTGTACTAATAATGAAGGACTCCTGCGTTCATCTGCCTTATTGTTAGTTAATAAATTTATCTATAAAACCACAGATCTGTACCATATTCATCATTCTGTTTCTAATGGCAGAGATTAGGGAGGCTGTCTGATTTCTTAATAAAGGTTAGTGATTCATTAAAAAAAAATAAGTTCATCCTTTGTCAAACAACCAGAAACATCAGAAATGGAAGACACTAAGAGCTTGAGTTATATTGTGCAAATACCCACTAATGAAACAAGACAAAGAGAATAGAGTTCTACAGTGCTGTTCCTTTGCCCTTACAAAGGTTTCAGGTAAGTAAAGATATATGAGCAACTCAAAAAAATAAATAAAAAATAATGAAATGCTCTGCTCTGAAAGAGTTGTGGAAAGCATCCTGGGCAGATAATCTTGTCTGCCAGGTTTTATCATGTGGGGTGAGAGTAGTGGGATTTTTTTCTAAGTCCAGAAAACAATGCAGACCACAAGCTAGTCAAGTCATCAACTTGCCACATATCCTCTTTTTTTCTGCAAGCATTTTAATTGGAGTTGCAAAAAACTGAAAAATCTTGCCTAATAAGCGTGCTTTTCTGTTTTAAAAATACAACTGAACACGTCTGTCTGGCATGCCTCCTGAAAAGTTCACTGAAACAAACACAAGGAATGATCTCCAAAAGTAAAAGAGTATAGAAAGCAGGTGGAGAAAATAAAAGTAGATCATTATCTCATTAATATTTGTTCTATTACTGCACCCATCCTGCTGTCATTTCTCAGTAGCATCCTATCAGAGAGCTGTAGATTAGCTGGTGGTTATAGCACAAGAAGTGTACGGTGCCACTCCTGCAAAGAGAGGTGGATGGTGAAGGCTTGGTGCCAGTCAGACTAGAGGGCTCTAATAGGCCAAGGAAAAGTGCACGCTACAGGCAAGGCAACATAGAGAATAGCAAGGCATGTGATCCTCCCTTTTCAGCAAAGCAAAACCCGGTTGTTGATGCAAGAGTGCTGCTCCGTGAGTGCCAGAAAAGTGTTCGCTTTTTCAGGACTTCATTACCTTACAGCACTAGTTCAGCTGCTATTGCTGCTCCTGCTGTTGAAAAGCAATCTCGCGCAATGCACGTGTCCCGCAGCGCACACAACACCTGCAGGCCCTCTTTAATAACTGAGAACTCAATGTACTATTTAAATACAGGTTGGCAGCGAGGGTGGTGCAGAGCTACACTATCCGCGGGGCAAGCGGGGAGAATTATGCAGGAGAGCTGGAATTCGTCCACAGCTCCCGCGGTGAGGGGCGGAGGGTGCAGGGACAGCATCCGCAGCAACATTCCTCCAGGGCATGTGTAGCCCCCTCACTCCCGCAGCACCCCACTTTCCAGGCAGGAGACTATGGCGCAATGGGCCTGCTGCTTCTCTGCTCCTCCTCTCCTCTGGCTTCTTCTAGCCAGTACCCTCAGTATTTTTACCTCTCCCACTCTTCCTGTTTTTCCTTCCTCTTCTTTCCACTACCACCTATTTTCTCTTCTGATCCCTCTCCCTTCCTTGCCTTTCCATGTAGCTAGTTGCCCCCTAATTAAATCCCCTCCCAATAATTAAATTCCTAGCACAGTAAACCACTACCACCTCTGCTTTCATGTTTTGTTTTCCCTTACCCCATCTCTAGCTTGATTACATGCACTAAATAATCTGCTGAGGTGGGGAAGGCCCATGAGTTTAGGTTTCTACAGTATCTAGCTCTTTACTCCCTTGTCTTTCACTCTCTAATCCCCTAATTGGCCCTAAGGCCCTGAGTCTAATAAACATAAATAGAATTGCATGTGGCTTTGACGCACAATCAATCTCATGCAATGAGACACCCTGCAGAGGATACCTATAGGCCATGCTTCATTTTTAACTGTTTTCTTTCCTCCTCACTGCTCCTGTTTCCATTGTGTCTCTGGGTTTGTTTGTCTCCTCTGCCCCATTTTTCATGCAGGACCTCTCTCTGCTTCACCCCACCCTTGCAGCCTCACCTCGGAGGAATGCAAACCAAATAACCATTCAAGGCTGATGAACTTTAAAACCCATGACATTCAAGTGGGTTGGAAATTAGAGAAAACAATTTCACCCATCCCTTGTTTAGGGCCCTGACAAACAGCTTGCTGCAGCTCTTAGGTTAATGTGCAGGAGGATGTGCTGCTGCATGTCTCCCTTTCATAAGGGAATTGCTGGAATGTGGCCCTGTATCAAAGAGCCTGTTGTAACACGGTTTGTTAGAAGGACACCCTGGATCCCCCACATGCATCTCATATATAGTTCTTTTCAGCTCATCACCTTTGATAGTGAGAACATGCAAATGGCAGGATGAGTCTTGTTGATTGCTTAAGTAGTATAAATTTTTAGACTAGTGAAGAGACTAGTCAGCAAATCTGCTTGGCCCAAGTTGAAGACCTGTCCCAAAGAGTTGAATAGTTTTATTTGCTTGAAAAGGAAAAGAGATTGAAACAAGTCCTGCATTTTATTTCTTGCTTTTTATAAACCATTCCTTAAGGCTGCTGAAGAAAGGCATGTACAAGCCCTTTATTTTCTTCCAGAAATCACATCCAGGATGGGTAAAAAACGTATCCAATTTTCTTAAAGAATGTAGCTAGGAGTGGACGAGGCCGCAGGTGGCCACACTCCACGTGCCTGGGCTCCCAGTGCCTGGGAGGTGGCGGTGAGTCCCAGCGCTGGAGCAACCACTGCCCATGGCCACGACAAGCCCTGCATTGGGAAGACGCAGAGACTCCATTCCAGCGGATGCGAAGCACACACGCCAGTGCTCGGATGCTGCACACACAGGCAACAAGGGCTGATTTTCGTATTGCTTGTTTATTCAGCTTGTTCGCTCTCTCTTTTCATGCACAAAAACAAGCTTGTAATTAGCACAATAACAAAACAGGAGTTGAATTTCTTTTCTGGAAAACCATGAATATCAATTCTTTTTTTCTTTTTTTGGCTTTCACAGGGCAGAGCTATTCTTTTTACAGGAAAAGGCTTAGATTATTTCTTGAAAATGAGCTAACAAAGTGAAAATGAAATATTTGAAAATACAAGGGAAAGAAAATGTCTGAGTCCAGATTCCATCTGATCTCTAGGGGCATAAATCTAATTTTCCATTCAATTAGTTTCAAATCATGATAAGTGACAGATGCTTTCATTTACTTGGCTGACTTGGGACAACATTCTCTTTTTTTTTTTTTTTTCCTAAAGCCCTCAAAGCCTGATCCAAAATCTACTAAAGCCAGTGGAAAGACTCCCACTGTCTTCAAATGGGCTTTGGATCAGGCCCTAATTAGCCTCAAGCAAACCAATAAATTCAAATACTTAAACTGTTGTATATTAAGTCTCAGACCATACTTTGTTTTCATTCTAAATTTACTAGAAAAACTACAAAGTTTACTTCTCTCCATTTAGGAAAATTTAAATAAATTAGGTTGTGTGAGGAACTCCAGCAACTAAAAATTCTGCCCTGGGAACACTAAACCTGCATCCTGTTAAGAAAGAATAGGAAAAGTGTATACTCCTTACACAGACACAATGTACTTTTCAAGCATACCAAAAGGCATACCCAGAAATCATCCTCCAGCATGGCTTTGCATTCACTAAGTATAATCTCCTGTGTGCCTATGTATACCATATGCCTGTCTATACCATTGCTGCAGGCATACACAATATATAAAAAAGTGTTTGCATATACAGAGATGCATATCAATTTTTTTTTTTTACTGAAGAAAATAAACTACGCTAGCTGAAGGATATTTTTACTGATATAATTATATCTCCATTAGAGCTTTTCTGGCATAACAATGTGCTTTAGGTGAATTTTTCACACTTCATAGCTGGCAAGACTTTTAAGAGTTATTAAGTTGTAGGCTGGATAACATTTTAGTTGGCAGGGTGTGAGCATCTTGACTTGCTCTGCACTAATGTGATACAGTAGAATTTAGCTAATTAGCACACTGGAGAAAGTACTAAATCAAAATCCTGAATCCAGAATGGATCCAAAGCCAATTGAATTGTTTTATAAAGGCTAAACCATACTGGAAAGATACACAGACATGGGCGGACAGTTGCTTTTTCACTTTTTTATATTTAGAACAGACTGTACACTTGCTCACTCCAGTCCAAAAGTCAGGTAGTCACATTATTATTGCCACATATTCCTCCAGCAATACAGTTTATTAGCCTGCACCTGCTGTCACGATAGCAGAGTTACACGACTTTCCAAGTGGATGAGCTAGTGGAGAAAGGAGCTATGCAGGAGTCTGTTATATTGCTGTGGTGGGTAGGATTTTTGGTCAAAAATTAGATGCATACAGTGTAGGTGTCTTAGTTTTTTGGATTATTTTTAGAAGCACTGAAGAGAAACTGGGGTTCAACTCATCTCACTCATTAGGTACACACCAAAAATAGGCCAGAGGAATTATGTGTGCAGGAGTCTAAATTTAGGCGAGGTGATTTCCAACCACCTTCACAAGTGGTTGCAGCTTGCACTTGATAATATACAGAAGTCATACTGGTTTAAGTAAAAGATGCTATAGCATGTCAATGGAATGAATGTAAGATGCAGTCATGACCATGATGTGAAGTGGAAATATGTGACTCTGGAGGATAAATCCTAATATTATCAAAGATACTGCTGCAAATTCCTGTTTTGGAGACAGATGGAATCATTTATGTTGTCTAGTAAAGTATTTGCTATGTGTCTCTACTCTGCTAATACATTGGAGGCAGCTGGAAGTACAAACAGGAAGGTAAAGCAAGGCTTTCCTAGATAAGAGTATCTCAACAAAACCTGAAAAACAATGAGGGAGATCAAATGGGCTAAGCAGCTTTTAGAAGACGCTGTCTGTGAAGAAAGAGGTAGATTTTGAACACAGACAAGACCATCAGGAAAGACTTAGTGATCTGAGTGGGCCAGTGAGAAGGTGGTTTCCATGAGGATATTCATGGGGAAGATGACTAGGCAGCTGGTAAGCTTGCAGATAGTTGTCTCGTTTTGAGATAAGGCTTTTGGATTTCTTTTCTATTCCTTGCTCTAAATACTTTATTTGGTTGCTGTCGCCGTTGTGCCGAGAGGAGACAGTAGTGCTGCGCCTGCATGTGAGTGCAGACGATGGACATGATAGTAGCAGTTAATGACTGAAGGTGAAAATAATATTATAGTCGAATGGCAGGCTAGAAATCCCCTGACCCTCTACCCAGGGCAGGACGATGGTATAATGCAGTGCACAAAACACCTTCAGCTAATGAGCCTGATGGTTCTGGGACCAGCTGAGCTGCCGTGTCCTGAGTACAAGCTCACATGGGTGGTTCATGGATCATCAGCTTGCCCAACACCACACCGGGGCTGTATATACATATCTGAGAGTGAGAAGAATGGTTCCCAAAATTCACTTATCTAAACTTGTTTTACATTTGTTTGTCTTGCATTTACGTGCTAAAATGGGATAGACTAAACCACTGTATACTGACACATTATTGAACAAACTGAGGATGTTCAATTGCTCTGAAATTGCAAAAAGAAAGTATCTTCCTAGTGATGAAGAGAGTTTAGACACCTATGCTTCCCCCTTTCTTGTAGCTCCACTGCAGTGAAAGATGCCTATGTCAGCATCAAATATGTCCTATTTAATCGGATCATTTGCATGAAAATGGCCAGCTCAGCCTTAGATGTTTTTAACTGGTGCTGTCTATCAGCAGCGATCCTACATGAGACACTAATCTTCCAAATGAATAAGCTGATTGCTGTGTCAGACACTTCTCAGAGAGTTTGAAAGGAAAACATTTAAAAAAAAACTGTTCACGCAGCAGAGTTCCATATGTCCAATCCCGTAATTAGCACAACTCTACTGTGAAACATCCTGTTAAGTAAACATATCTGATCTGCAGCAATTTTCATCAGTGTTCAGATGAGTTAACTCAATGCATCTTTAAGAAGTAACTCTAATGAAAGTGAGGTTTATTTTGAAGGAATACTTTTAACAGGTTTCAGCTGTATTGAAACAAATAACCAACAAAAAAGGTGTATTTAGAAGCTACCAGAAACTGCCTTGCAGCTTTTATCGCATATTGGATTTTTATATAAATCTCCATGTTGTGAAGGCACATCTTATTCTCTCTTTACATAGAAAAAAGGAGATTTTGTGTTTAATCCTTCATACTCACTGATGATCAGATAATCTTAATACCCAGCACATTTCAAATATATTATTTTCTCTCTCAGTTTCAAAATTAAACAAATCCCTGTCATTATAAACATGTAGAGGTCAAAGAAGGATATTTCAAACCATTTGAATGAGGTGCAATATTCTACACTCTCCTGTCTTCTTTGACTTTCTCTATAAAACCACTATCAGAGCATGTGTATATAAAAGTAATTGAATTACATCAACAGCCTGTCTCCACCTGTGATTTATTTCATATACCTGATGATTTTCCAAAATTCCCACAAGATCAGCCTTTCAACAGAAACTACATATTATTTTCCTTCTGAAGAGGGATAACACTAGCAAACACCATTGGCTTTTCAGACTGGGAATGCATAGCAAGAAGTACTCTAAGCAGTAGATACATGTACTCCTCTTTCAAAAGCTGTCAGGAAGGATTTTCCTTTCTGAGTGGGAAATATTTTTCCCCTTTGTTGATTCTCCCTCCTAAAATCACTTTATATCGATGCCATGGACAGTCAACTTTTCCATACCATGCCTTTAAGTCTTTCAATTGTTGAGCAGCTCCTAGCAAGTGAGTGTTACCAGAATCAGTAAAAATAGGGATACAAAAGTCATACAAGTTCAGGCCCTTTAAAATGCTATAACTGTCCAAAAGGCTCTTCTTCAGACTCTCCCGATTCGTATGTCATATGGGCAATTTCTAGCTTTCAGACTGTTCACTATCCTTTGTAAGGAGCGATTGGCAACATAGTCCCTGGGACTAATTGATCCAACTACACAAAAATAATCCAGTGCATACACTTATTTTTGCAGGGGTGCTTGGCAATAAATTTCACCAATGAGTTTCCCAAATCCTTCAAAAGAGATTGTACGTAGCCTAGCACCTCTTGTTTTGGCCAAGTATAACATGTCCTAGCAGATCGAACTAAAATTTCTCTGGGTAAATACACACTGTAAGGTGAGACAAAGGTCAGGGGATGATTAATGTCTCTGTCTGTCCCTAGGATGCCAAGGTGTGGGCGTAATGCACTCACATCGTTCTTGGGGCAACTCAGTATAAAGAGGCGCCCTGCCTCTCCCAAAGAATTTGGCTACCTACGACACCAGGCCTTCTCAGCTAGGAGCATGCATCGGCTTGTTTGCCTTTGAGTGATTAACTAGTTGTGCTGTATGCTTTTCTGGGATTGATGGTTAGATGTTTGGACTTGATAATATTGAAGGACTTTTCCAACCATAATGATTCTATGATATGAGGGTATCATTTCTACCCTATATGAGGGTAGAAATCCATGCTGAGGTTGTTTGGCCTAGCTTGTACACTGACTGCTGTCATGGTGAGGGGAGACTCAGGCCTGTTCCACACGCCATACACAGGCCTCCTCTCCCTCCGTGCTCTGGTTTCTTCAAGGCTCTAACTGGAAGCGTTTGCTTTCATCAAAATATTTTGGTGTGCTTCTGCTTAGACCATCACCCAAAAGGCCTTATAAGCTGTAAAACCAGACTAAGGTCAACGCAAAATGTTACCAGCCAACTATTTCATAACTTTAACCTTACTTTTTCTTGCAAACAATGCTAGAAATCATTTAGTCTCTTTTAGGCCAAAGGCCAATCTGTTTTCAGCTGTGGCCAAGAGAGACACTGGGGAACTGGAGGATGCACAGTAGCTTTCCTGACCTAAATATATCCACAATAAAATGAAACTGTGTTATTACACTTGGACCTACTATTTTCAGAACCTTATCTCAGTGGGCAATTAGTCATTGGAGAGTGAGATAAATGCTTGCCTAGAAACTGCACCTCATGAGATGAGTCAGAAGCAGTAAGACTGTCAGCCTCTGCTCTCTCTACCATTAGGCAAATCCTTACTCAAATACTAGTCATCAGAGAAATTATGGAATTATATTAGCTGATCATTTGGGCAGAAGTTCTGTAATGGTGTGAAGTAAGAAGAAGAGATATTCCTAAATATTTTACCCATCCACTCATCATCATCAGGATGAGGAACAAAATTTCCATTCTCTGAGAGAGATATGCCAAAGTTCACATAATTCTATGTTTATGTTTAACAGCTTCATTCATAACATATGAAACATTGCATATGTCTTATTACAATGCAGAAAAATGAATGAAGTAATTCTTTCTCCCCTTGGAAATTTCTTGGCACAAGTTCTTTAGTATTTTCAAATGTATATTTTAAAATCTCTTTTTAAAAAGCAGAAAGACAGTGCATATTTGCTTGGTCTTATATAGATATATAAGATATCTATATAGATATATAAAATATCTATATAGATATATAAGATATCTATATAACATCTATCTATACATAGATAGATTTTCACCCCTGGCTTCCTTATGCATGTCCTGAAAAGCAAAAGGACTTCTCTGAGCAAAAGGAATTTTACTTGTTGTGAGCCTAGGGACAAGTCGCTATTGAGCTCAAGCTGCTATTGAGCTCATGCCCGCCACCGATATTTTAATCCCCATATATACTGCCCATGTTGTCCTGTTACTGCATCCCTTCAGCATTTCAGAAACTCAATTCCTGGAAGAACTATATTGTTGGATATACCCAGCTGCCAACCAAGACAATGCCTGTGCCTGCTATCCTAGGTGAGGAGCATCCTCAAGCAGACATCCTGCCCCATGGCTTGTCTGCTGACACATCTCTCTCAAGGCATGAGGTGAGGCCCACCTCAGTGCCTCTGTTTCCTCATGTGCACCGTGCATTTTTGTAGGTTTTGCAATATTGTTCTTTTGGGAAGGCAAAAGTGGTGGTGTAGGCCACCGAGACCAGGTGGTCCCAAGGGGCAGGAGCGACGCTGAAGTTTCTGCAGAGGCCCGTGACAGTGGCGAGGTTGGAGCAGGTGTGAGCCGGTGGCAGGCAGAGGTGCGCAGCAAAGACACCTGCCTTCTGTGGCGTGCATGTTGGGGCCTCTCGGTTCCTCTTAGGAACTCCCAGGAGCAATGTGCTTCAGGGTCTGAAGAGACAGAAATAGGCTCTGCCAGTGCCACGACCTTTGCAGGCAGTTGGTACAAACCTATTTTTTGCTCTCTCACCAGCCTCACCTTTCTCCTCTCTTCTGCCTCTTAAAATAGTAGCCAAAACACTCTGCAGACTTCTATTACTCATCCTCTCATCTAAGATGCTCTGTCCCAGGGCCTCTAACCTCCATCTCACAGGCTGCCGCGCTGGCAAGAGAAAAAGAGACATTTCTTTCTGTGCTTTCCTGGTTTGTAATAACTGCCTCTGGGGAAGCATCTTGAGAGAAGCCTTGGGAAGTTGTCTTAAGTGAGGCAGAACCTTGGCCCAAAGAGTGGTTTGGGATTTGCATCCCTTTCACTGTTGCTTCTTCTATTTGCAACAGATGGCATTCAGAGTGTTCTGGGAATAACATGAAGGATTATTCATTTTATTCAGCAACGCGTCTGAGATGTTCCCAGAGTTGCCAGAGACCATCTGTTAAGCAAGTTCCTTCATAGCCCCAGTACTTTAGAGGGCCAGGAGCTCTCGTGGGTCAGGTGAACAGAAGACACAGGCCTTCAAGAGCAAATGAGAATATTGTTTTTTCTATGAGGTTTTGCTATTCAGAAGGACATTGCCCAATGCATTTTTAAGAGGTCAGTTTGCTAAATTGACGGTCTTCATTTGAAGGCTAACCTGAAAGGAAAGAGTGAGAGTTGGACTAAGTGCTGTTGACGCCGTTGGCACATTGCTGCATGGCAGAATGTTTTCCCTAGTAATTACCAGTCTTCTCTGAAGTTTTCCTAGGAAGGCCCCAGGAGCTGAGGGTAGTTTTCCTGTTCCCAAGTGTTTTCATGACTCCTAGAGGATTGCAAGACACCACCCATGAATGTCCTGTCCTGTAGTGTCAGGCTGCAAAGCTCGTTCATTGCGCACAGCCCATGTGACTGGGGAGGTTTTGTCCCAGGAGGCACGAACAGTCTTTGCCTCTTCACTTTGTTGCATACTGACCTGTGTCTCATCTATAGACTTGGTGACGTGGGAAAGGACAAGCTGCAATTCCTCCCTCACAAACAAATGTGCAATCCCAGTGAGGGTCACCACAATCACTGCTTGAAGATGATGAAAGAGAGTCTACGCTCATATATGCCCCGTGTCCTGGCTCCCAAATCCCAGAGGGAAGAAAGGAGAGACGTCTTCTCAGTTCACGCAGGCATCCAGACAGGCCAGCTTTGTGTAGGTGGAGTCTGGCTGTCTTGTCCTCTGTGGGCTGCTAGGTACAGGCACAGACAGCCCTGGGAAAAGGGTGCAGAAGGCTGCTAGCCCAGAGGTGTGTTGTCTGGTCCACTTTGTTCTCTATCCTCCACTTTTTCTAGAGAATATTGATGGATATCATTGTGACTCAGACAGTGCTTATGTGATCCAGTACATTTCTCCTGCGTACTGTAGGTATTTTGATAATGTGGTTTGTTTTGTTCTGTTTTGTTTTCTTTTTTTTTCCCTCTGGCCATAATTGAAATGAAAAAGTAAACCTTTGTTTGAGAATCTTGGCTGATGTTTGTATTTTATATGAAGTGCTTTGACAGCCTTTGACAGGTCAGAGATAATCAGAGCACTGCAAGATATATTAGAAGAGCAATTTCTGAGCCCAGTCTGGGTCAGGGTGTAGGTGTAGACAAAAGAAAGTGTGCCACCAGCATATTTTATGCTAGCTACAGGTATTTCTTGGAAATCTACCAGTTGACTTATCAGTCAACTCAAATATCAAAAGCTAGGCAAGGCTGAACAAAGATCAGTCATGAGAGCTGAGTTCTGTAATGGATAATGGGAATTTGTAATCTTAATGGGCATTTTAAAATAGACACATTATTCAAACCCATGTATGGAACTCAGCATAGCAATGAATATTTTTATTTCAGTTGTATAGCTGAGGCTTCATTGAAATAGTACAAGTCTCTCATCAACCAATGAAAGTCTCAGGACAGTATTGGCTTTGGCTTGTTCTATGAGCTGGGCCAGAATAATTTTTGCCTGCTTCTCCAATAGTTAGAATAATCTCCAACAGTGAGAATAGTGAGAATAATCTCCAACAGTGTTAGAGCACCCTAATAACACATCTTTTCTCTTGTCACTTTAAACAGAAAACATTTCCAGGTACTATTAAATAAACTTCATATTTGTAAATTAGATTTCCAGTTCCACATAATCTTGCTAACAGTGGCAGCCGATTGCTTTTTGGCCTGACCTGTAGATGCATTCTGAGTATCTGGAAATGCGTCAAGGAGAATATCAAGGAAGATACAAGAGGAGAAGGCTGTAGCCATTAAGGTGAAGAACAGTCTGGGCTTGTCAAAAGGTTTTCTTAGCAAGAATGGAGACTAATAAAACATTTTTAATAGATTGTAGGATTAAAATTTACTGGGTTTAGTAACTACATCTAGGCAGAAAAGAGCAAAATCTAACATGACTTCTGGACTGTGTTCCTCGGAGTCAAGCAAGGGCAACTCTACCACAGACAAGTTACTCTACAATTTTTCTTCCATTTCTAGTTTTGATTCTTCAGTTCACTGGGGAAAAAAAGCAAGAGATGAAAAGAAGAATTGAAAGGAAGAAAAGCCTATACCAATTATTTTAAAAATACATTCTAAGAGGGTCAAAAGCTCAGAAATTAACCAGTATCTTCTCCAAAATTGCCATGAAAAATCGCTACCATTTTTGGCCAGCTAATAGCAACAAAATATTAAGCATGATTTTGCAACAATGGGGTCACAAGAAAAGGTCAACATAATTTTGGGCTGTAGGGCACAGACACATCTCATTTTAAAAGCTCTTTTCTCTGCTAACAACATAGGTATTCTGCAGTTGGATTAAAGTGCATGAAAAAATGGCAAGTAATTTAAGAGAGATTTACAGATTAAAAGCCTGAAACATTTTTAAAGAGGAGAATTTCTAACAAGTGAGAGTTTCAGGTTCTGCCAGTAAAGAAAAGAATTAGGAAGAAAAAAACGTATTTACAGTAAGATCCACAACTCTGTGTAGAACTGCCTCCCACAAGACTGTGAAAAAATGACCAAACTGAGGACCACCACACATCTTCACAAAATGAACTTTGTAATCAATCTATTTTCTTTCTTTCACAAAATTTTCTCTCGTGAGGAGTTCATTTCACTTTTGAAAAAAGCAAGGGAATGAGCACTGCAAAACTGTTGCAGGTTAGAAATAGGTGAAAGCAAAGGCAGGAAGTGCTACCAGGATCTTTTCTAACCTGCAGTAGGTAGCATTCACAGTCCTGACATCTCTGCAGAAATTATTGTGCTTTGTGGTAGAACAGAAAATACTCTATGATCACTTGGGTCTTTTTTCACCAGTGCCTTCTGAGTGAGTATACCAAGTATACTTGGTCCAGATCGCTTAATCAGGTCCCTGTGAGGCTTTACAAAAGCTTTTGGCAATGCAAGGAAGGAGGCAAGGCTGAGGCATGAAGAGAGCACTGTAGCCTCTTGCAGGAGTGCTGGCTTCTGTGAGCTGGCAGTAGATCTGCAGTATAAAAAGCATTCCTGGAAAAGTTAAAAACTAGTTCCTAGAGCAAACTTACGCAGAAAATATATATTCCCGTATATTCATGCACCCTCTTTTGGGACTGGCCTGAGACAGGGAGCTATTCCCCTAATAAAAAGAGGTATCTTGGCTGAAGTCAGAACATGACAGGTATAGAGACCTTTCCTTATTGTCACAGGGATCCTTTTGAATTGCTTTCTTCTGGGATAAAGGCATCTTCAAATGGGTAGAAATTCATAAGATGAGAGTTACAAAAAGGAAAGTAAGTATTGAAAAGGAGCCATCTTAATGGGACATTACGTTTTTACTAATTACCTTTCCCATTCCGCATTCAGTTCCATACACTGCTTTCTAAGGGTAGGCTGTGAAGTCTGGTGTTTACAGCAAACCAGTGGGAACTGGGAGACTTTCAGGCTGTAATTCCACCTAAACTACTGACTCATTGTGTAACTGCCTAAGTCACTTGACCTCTTCGTGCCTCAGCCCACCAAGCTCAAGATCTCAGTGAGACATGGAAGTGAAAAAGAAACAGATGCTGAGTTAAGCTTGTCTGAGTCAGTTTGTCTGAAATAGGTAGCTGGTAGTGAACATCTTTTTTTTGTGTGTGGATTAAAGTTTATTCTGTATGATGTCCTGGACAGAAATGATATGATCATCACAGAGAAATAGTAAATATAGTAAAATTCTGGCAAGTTAAGGAAACCCACAGCAAACCATCTATTTAGATGAGTATCATCCATATAGACAGCAGCTGTTTCAGTTCCCATGACTTCTAGTAAACTGAAATGCTGCTTTATAGTAAAATTGATTGCTTTTAAATATCTTGTTTTCACACTGCTTCCTATGGTTTTCCTAATAGGCATAGTTTTAATTGATTCTTTGATACTGCCCTACTAAGGTGAATGTATTCATTTTAACTAATTGGTGTTTTCATGCGTTATTTGAAAGCTCTTCCACTCTCCTTCCTTTGCTGTAATAGATGTGTCAGACATGCCCTAACTGATTTAGTTTTGTCTGCCTGTCTAGTCAGTGAGAACTGGAAAATTTACATTCACACAGAAACACTGAGTTAATAATGATGAGGTGCTGAAAAAGTTCTGGGCTACATCCAAGTCTGTGTTTCCGAAAATGAGACCCAAGGCAAAAACTACCGACTCTGAAAAATACAAAATTCAGATTCACTTTTTAACCTTACAAGGGTCTTTGTTTTCATTTCAAAGGAAATTCTGTTCAGTTACGCACATGAAACTTCAACAATTTAAGGATGTAATCTTGTAATTCTTAGTCAGGCGAGTCTCCCATTGAGTCAGTGATTTCAAAGGCACTCTTGCCTGTGTATGAATGGCAGGATATGGTGCAAATTTATGGTCATGGAGAGCTCTGCTGTGTCCTACCTTCACTTTTTTTTTTTTTTTTGCTTTATAGGAACATTATGGGAAAAAAATCCTGGCCTGAATTCATTCAACTGGAGCTTTGCCACCAACTTCAACAGAGCCAGAGTTCTCCCATTCTACTTTTCAGCAGAAGAACAATTTGCACTACTTCTGATAACAGCACTTCTGAAGCGAGCCTTGAAACAGCATCCAAATATCACCAGACTGCAGGTGATTAATTTTAGGTTAATATACAAAATTGGTTTTTAGGAGATGATGAATCAAGGGAGTCTGACTCGATCGCACTGTGGCAAGAAAGTGCAGGTTGTAGGAAAGATGTAGTGGTATGGTGTCTCTGGCTTTTAACAAGGAGACTGACTACCTATGGCAAATGTGATAACCTATTTATCCTCAGAACCTCTCCTTTTAGCATCAATTCTCTTAATAAAAAGCACAGGGTAGGGTAGATTAATTGAATAGCTTTTTCCTGCACCTAAGTCATGTACAAAGTATGATCTATGGCAGAGCTGGGGTCGTAAAACAGAGATGTGATATCATTGCCTTGACATTATCTCCCTTGCTACCCTTGAACTCCAGAGATTTAATGGCCTTCAAATAAATGTTATTTAAACAAACCACTTTTCAAATGATCTCGTGGAACCTATTTAATGATTACCAGGAACAAGTGATCATTGCTAAGAACTGGATTTTCCTTACTGCTCTAGCAATAGTCAGTGTGCTCAATTCCTGAGGATCAGGAGTTGATTTAAAAACTTTTTGAATGCAATTGCTTTTTTTAAAGCAATTTGGAAATGTTGCTGCAGGTTTACTCATTTTCAATCAGAGCTTTCTTATCTGGAGCATTCTGCAAACTCCTGTATATATATATATATATATATGTATACATATGCATTTTCTTAGCCCTAAATTTTGTGATTTCATTGTGCATTAGGGCCAACAAGGGCATAACTTAATTCAGGGTTGGGGCCAAATTCAGCAATGGCTAATCATCATGCTTCTTACCCTGGAAATAAGATTCCCTATTCTTTAACCAAGTATGCAATTAGTCATAGTGGTTACTGTAAAAACACAATAAATCTGACAAGACACATCTGCTTAGAGAGAAGAAAAACCCAAACAACTGGAAGTACTTTCTTTCTGGTGCAATTTCACTAATGTAGCAGCAGCAAGAGTTCTCTGAGCAAGAGTTATCCTCTCCAAGCACTTCTGTGGAGTGCCGTGGTGAGTATATATGCATGCTGTGCATTAACTCTTTAACAAGTGTAACGATAGTTTCCAACTATTCTTATTTTTCCACAGAGTGTGCTTTAGCCTGTTTCAGTTTTATGTCCTATGCCATCATTCACCTGAATGGGTAGCTGTGGCTTTTAAACACTGGCATTTATGTGTGAGATGTAGTAAACTGGGAAGTTAGATGGATCATTATAGACGAAAAGTAAAAAAAAAAAAGCTGTTATCTAACGAAATCCAGTGCTCCATATGCTGTCTTGCAGGTGTCCCTTTATGTTCTTGAGCTGAGTGCTTAATGGCTCTACTTTTTGCATAAGCACTGACAGATTTTCTTTACCTGTTTATATCGTCATGTCCACCACTCCACACAACTATTTCCTGCCAGTTATTTGCTCCTCATGCCAATTGAATGAGAGCTTGTCCTTGCTGTCCATCACTGCAAGGTATGAACTTTCCCCCCATCCTGAAATAGTTGTTCAAATAGCTGAGCTGTTTTGTGAGACGAGATGCTCATCTGCCTTGGCATGTAAGTCCAGTGTCACATATGTTTAAGGGCAGAGGAACAGCCTCAGTTCCACAGGGCAAAGCCAGCTTTTTCCTCATTACAAATTACTTTGCCTGCAGATAGGGAGGTTTATTTTACAGATGGAAAGCCACAGTGGCAAGTTGTACCTTGCTGTAGTTCTGTTCTTCTAACACTAGTTGGGGCTCACTGCAAACAGAAAAAACTTAGCTCCTTTCCAGTTGGCTTTAGACGGCACTTTCTTCATGGAGAGCTCGATTCAGTGACATTACTACAGTCACTAGGTCTTTCTTGCTTTTATAGTAATGAATTAGAGACACTGCATCTCCGATTACTGTGGCAGTATCTAGCACTTCTGGAATGCCTTTCATTTGAGGAGCTCAAAGGCTCTGCGCACCTCCACCAAAGAGCAAACACAGAGGCTAGCTAATTATTACCACCCGACTTTACAGGTAAGGAAAACTAAAGTGCAGTTAAATTAAGCAACTGTCTCAAGGGCACAAAATATGACTATTGCAGATTCCAACATAGGATCTAGGTCCTTTGTCCTTCATTTTACAATTGAAAGATTTCTCATTTTTAAAGGTCCAAAAATCTGTGCTTGATTATAAGCGTGTAATACTATACATTGAGCCATCTTCTAGCATATGTTTGCTTTATTAATATATCAGTTCCTTTACACTCGGTGAGTTGGCTTTGCCAGCCCTGAAAAGGAAACCTAAAATAGAATAAACTGCAATATCTAAGGTCTGGGCAAAGTTTCAGTCTTAATCCTAAATAGCCCTAAATCCATTCTTAGTAAGATATGAATCATCATGTTTGTAGTCAGAGCTACAAAGATAAAACTCGTCCCAGTCTGTAAAAACAATTCTGTATTAAAATGTGAAAATACATTTCCTCTTCAAGTCCTAAAACCTGATACCTGATACTAAAAAATATCACTTGCTCACCAATCATGCCAATTCTGCTCAGACAGGAAGGCCTGTCACAAGACTGGTCTCCATTTTCTCCTCACTCCAAAAATTGCCTTTCATGGTCAAATGTACTCAAGCCACAGAACAGATTTTCTTTCATATTAGATTTTTTTTTCAGATTTGCTTGTTATGTCCCCTACTTATAATCCATGTTCCTCTGGTACAACTGATAAACAATGTCTTTTATTGCTATAGGCAGCAGGTCCAGCCTAATACAATAGCAGGCAAGACTTGGCGGGATTGCAAAGTGCAGGTGTTTGGAGCATTGTGGTCATCCAAACCAGATGCTGAGGAGATGGAGCACCTGTTTCCCTTCTTTTCTGCACTGGAGAATACAGACTATGCAGGCTACGGAACACAGTCTGAAATTAATAGTGCTGTTTCTGTTTTCCCTTGACAGGATAAGAGAGATGTACCATCTACAGCTTTTGCAAGCACTCCTGTGAGTGCTCATGCACATGTGCTGGATGATGGGGTTTTTTTCAGAGCACCAGAAGGGAGTCAGAGACAGGTCTGTAAATTTGTTTCTTTCATGATTATTTTATTTATAATTAGCCAAGTCTCAGCACAAAAGGATGATGATTTTTATTGCCCTGACAGTAATAAATTTAAAACAAAACCTCTCAGATTAATGTACAATTTATTTATATTTGTACAGGTTCTACAAACTTCTCTTTTGGACAGAAAATGCAGTTACAGAACTGTGTGTAGGATAGCTCACTCACTGCTACTGCCTCTGCAGGCAGTGAAAGGTCCTCAAACAAGGTAGAAGAAGTCAGAAACCTACCCATTCTGAAAGGTGGGTACCTACAACAAAAGTCCCAAAATGTGGTTCTTAAAAGTGCTGTCTTTCCTCTATCATATAGTCCCCACCAGCTGCTTGGCTGCAATGTTTACAGGCAAAAGCTGAGTTGGCAACCACCAGGCTCCAGCTCATCAGTGCAATGAGCTAGGGCCTTCTCTGACCTCAGCCCAAGTTCCTGCACCCCCTTCCTTCCTCCTGTTCCCCAAAAGTATCCTCGTAGGCAAGAAAAGCAGGCTTTTAGTCTTGCTTCAGTCGTTTAGTCATGTGTGCTGTGAGTCTAGATGATTAAAAAACTTGTGCAGAAAGGACTGACCTCTTCATAGGCTGGATAACTCTGTCTAGCCATGAAGAAAGGCACAGCCCTTGCCCATGCTGTGCTGGGGACTGCAATCATTCTTTAAGAGAAGAAATAGAGCAGGTTTTAAACTAATGTAGAATGTAAAAATGCTGATAGTGACCTTTTTTTTTTTTACTTTAAGAGAATGTAGATGTAGCAACATTTTCCAGTTTCTGATAATGCTACTCACAAATTATTTGTTTTGAGAAAAAACTATTTGGAAAAAGAAATCTGCAAAAGAAAAATTTAAAAGCTTTTAGAAACTGTGGGTTAGGCCATGTCAGTTATAAAACTAGAACTCTATCTCCTCAGACCTAGTTAAAAAGAAAAAAAAACCCACACACAACAAAACAAAACAAAGTAGAATCACTTCAGTTATACCACAAAGTATTCATGCTAATATCTGACTTCTACAGAAGAAACATACTCCTGGTGATATAGTAATAATCACAGTGAATTTAAACACTTTATTTTCACTGTGATTTTACCTCGAGATGGCTCATAACCACTAGTTATCTCTAGGTAACTGATACAACATTTTCAAAGCAGTAAAGGTGATTGTGCAAATATTGCCTTCTCTCGCTTTTCTTTCTCCCTCTCCCATACAGCACACACACTCTGCAACATACACATGCACAAGCAAATATGCAGACAAGGCTCCTACTGGGAACAAGAACCACTCCAGCTCTTGATCAGTTAAAGCATCTCTTCTGATACTTTAATTTCACAAATATTGGACTAACAGCCTCTGTGCAAGACACAGAGGCAACAACTCGCTTGCATCACTAGATGTGTGCCCACTCCCGCAGAGCTGAAACTGCTCCTGAGTTCCTCAGTCATTAGCCAAAGTCACCAGTAAGGCTCCAATTAATCAGAGAAATTGGGGTATTTTCCTTGATTCTTGCAATTCCCTCTGCAAACAGGCTTTTTAATGAAAGCTCGTCATCACTATCAGTTGATATTTTTCAAACTCACCTATATCTATCCCAGGAACTTGGAACTTCGAGCTTTTTCTGACACATTCTTCAGTTTAGTATCAAGCTTTGTCTGTATGTCTGCATAGATAAACCATATCTGAGCTGAAACTAGCAGTATTTAGTCTCCTTCTTCCCCCTTGTTAAACAGACAGTGTTAATGAGCCAGAAACTATATTTTGAATCAGAGAAAAAAAGAAAAAAAGATAATTTTGGCAAATAGTCTCATATTTCTCCAGGGATTTAAAAATAAGAGTAGAAAAAGGTTACAAAGAAGCAATTTACTCTGGAATCCTGTTAAACAAGAGAGAGGAAAATCACCCAAACTGGGAGACAGGCAAAAGAATGGCAACCTGGAAGACAGATAGGCTGGGTAGACTTCAAGGTCTACAAAAGATTGGTTGTCTCTTTTGGAGTTTACACTCTCATTGTCTAATTAGACTAATAGGGGTAGAATGGGACTAGGGGAGATTAGAATTCATGATAAACAAGGCATCTTTTATTTGATATTATTGGAACTGGTTTCACTTATCTTCAGAAATCTTTCTTTTTGTGCTCCTTAATTTGTCCTTGAAGTCCTGTATCTAATCATTAGTTGAGCAACCAATAATCCTTCCCCAACCCCTCCACCCCTTTTTATGACCAACTTTAATCTTTCAACTCAGTGAAAAACATGTTTCCCCTATCATAACTAGTTTAACAAAAATTCCCTTTCAAGTTTAGATTGCACAGATACAATGGCTTTCCTGCAGCTTCATGCTGGAGAAAGGAATTTACATTAGAAAAAAAAAGGGAGATTTATGATAGCATTGTATTTCCATTTGAATATGGAGAGTTAATAACATGCATATGTTTTTTTATTATTATTATTTTAAGGTTTAAGCTATGCCATAGGCAAAAGGAAACCTGGAAACTGTGGGACTGGCAGGGCTCAATGAATAACCTAATCTGGATTTCATTCACAAACAGCAGCTCACACACAGGGAAAGGGCTGGTGTGTTTCGCCAAATCGGAACTGGAGTAAGTGCCAGGATTTCCTGATTTGTTTACATTTCTCAAAAAACTTTTTTTCCCCTGGATGAGGCTAGAATTAGACTTCCTTTTCCACTTTTGGCCCTTTCCAAAGTATTCTTGCTTGACATATTCTCTCCTTTTCCCTGTATTCTCCTTTGTTCCAGTCTCAGCTGGCTCTTTTGTCTTGGAAAACAGAAAAGGCACTGAAAGATGTCAGACTATGATAATAATGATAATGTAGCCAGGTTTGCATGACAGCAAAACAATGCCTCAGGCTTTTCCAGCACACTTGGATTCACCGCTCTTTTTTACAAATATTCTGAGGGGAGAGAGTGTGATGTCTCCGGTGCCACGTACTAGATCGATGGTGTCATGAGCTAGAAGAGACGAAAAATCAAAACGAAACCAGCTTGCTCTGTTGATGAAGCCCATCAGTTAATCAGAAATAGGAGAGAATCAGTTGCACGACTAAATCACCTTTTCATCAACTGACCGGGCCCTCCAAGCGGCTCAAAATGTTGTTCCTCTCCTAGTCGTTTTTCACTTTCACTAACTTTACTGTACTTTAGCCATTGTCTGCAACCTCCACACCACGATTGCAGAAACTTGTTTTGGAGACTTTCTGGGTGCCTTTGTTTATAGCCCTTTGATCATCCCACAGAAAGAAAAACACTGTAGCTTGGACCTAAGCCACTGTTTTCTTAGCAGGACAAGAAAGGCAGCCTGCAATCAGCCTTTGATGCGCATGTGTAAAAGGGACTTCATGAAGTTATTGGAAGACTAGCAGAGATAGTTAGTACATCTTGCTGAGTACATCGGGAGGCTTTAAGTCCTCCGATCTAGCCACTCTGCCCTTGCAGGTTGGTACCCTGTGTTGTTTTTACTTCTAACAGCAGTTATAGCAAGATAAAGCTATTGCCATCAGGATGTCAGCTCCTTTTTGCCTCAGCACCTTGACTACTACTAGCAGGCAGGCACAGAGAGCCCAGTGAGAGCCTTAGGCTTTAACTGCACAAGGCAGCCAGGAGGAGCTGGCTGGGCACGGAGATGCAGTACACAAGCAAAGTGTTCAAAGCAAGGAGAGGCCGGGGTGCAAGACTGAATCTCTGCATTTCAAACGAATGTTGTCAGCCAGATTTTTAGCTGACCTTGCTTCACTGACACGCTGCTGATTTACGCCAGCTGATGAATATGCGTCGGTGAGAACAGAAGAGGGTGACGGGGCAGATGAAAAGTTACTTGAAAAGGAAAAGGAAGCAAAGGAGAGAAAGATGGAGATAAAAGAGGGAAGGAATGACAGACGTGAATGATTGTGGGACTCAGGAAACATGAGTTGCAATGTAAGGTTGTGGGAAAATGTTTGCATGAAGCAGAACATCAATTTTGCAATTTCTGCAACACCTTTTTTAAGATCCAACACTGAGATATTATGCAGAATTTGTGTGGCTGAATATCTGGAACAAGTCTAAGCAAAGGCCCAAGGTGATCAGTCATCTATATTTGCTGGTGCTATGGACTAGTTTCATGTGTTGTCATTAGAATACATGTCTGCTTGGTCATTCTGAATTCTAGTCTTTTTAAGTACTTGTTTTAAATTTAATTGCTTACATTCTATAAAGCAACCATGTTTAGCACATTATTTGATATGGGGTTATATGGATCAGAAATTGCTGTTCCACTGGTGTGTGATGGAGGGACGTGAGAGAGACGGGGGAAAGTTTCATGAAATGGAAGGGACGAACTTAAGAGGAGCAAGCTGCTCTGAGGGACAGTAGGGGACAATTTTGTACATGATCACACTAGCCACCTTCTTTCACTTTAGGAAATCTGCAGAAAAAGAAGAGGTTGAAAGCTCTTCCGCTTACACGACTGATTTAGCTGATTTCAGTAGGGCTGCTCATGTGAGTAAGGTGAGCAGGAAACACACTCATGTCAGCAAGCAGCCTTCGCTAGAAACTTGCACCCACCGTTTCTGCTTCATCAGTTGCCTGAGACTGCAGTTTCACTATTAGGTTATGGTGGTTCATTTTTAGATTTCCAGTCACAGCTTGCATGACAACTGCCAGTAGCCTATGTCTGACCAGTTACTGCCATTTAACTTGATGAGAACCATCAAGAACGTACTCTTCCAGGAGAAAGGATACATGAAACAAGTGCATTTCTGCTGCTTTCAAATAATTATGATTCATGGCTTGCGTAAGTCAGAGTTCAGTTCTCACTGACAAATGTCCGTAAGAGAGTCTCACTTTAAGCAAATGCTTCTGCTTTTTTTTTTTTTTTTTTTTTTTTTTTTTTGCATTACTGATAGCTAATACAGCTGAAACCACAAACCTGAAGAGTACAGACTTCACTGAATGTTAGTCATGCATCATTTGGAATAAATCAGTACTTGATGGTAATTGACATTTAATATAGACATTCATTTTCCCTTTTCTTACAATTCCAAATATATTTTTGTTTTCATTTTTCTTACCTCTCCTTATGTAGCACTGATCACTAGACTAATTGAGCATAACTTAGGTTGAGCCACGATTTGCTAAAGCAAGATTTTCTAAAGTTATTTTCTGTGTCCCCACATTGTGTGTCCAAAAAAGAAAAGGTGAAGACTGCAGATGAGGCCCAAAGCAACTGTTTTTCTCTCTCTGCCCTAGTGCACAAGTAATGATCCCTGTGCCATTCTATTGTAGCCCTTTCACTCCAGACCTGAGCTTCAGAGCACACTGAGAATATCATTAGCTTACACAAGTCACTCATTAGCAATGCCTTGGGCTTACCTGCCTCAGGCACTCCTTTTTCCTCAGCAGCAGGACATCTCTGGAAACTCATGTATTCCATCAGGTGGAAAAACATGGTATGAAAGACACAGTATAAGCTGATTCTGATGATCTCTGTCCTCTGCATGAAAGAGTCGTTGCCTTTAGATAACCAGGCCTGTAATTAAGACTGTGCGTTAATGGGGCAGTGGGAAATGGTCAAAAAGAGCTGAACATTCCTGGGCAGGGTAAAAGGGAAAGCAATTCTGTGTACTGGCTTCAAATTTCCCATAGAGATCAGCCAAAAACTGTGATTCTGAATCCAGAAAACCCCTTCAAGTTGGAACTAAATTCATACTTGAAGGCACAAATTAAATTTTACTGTCCTCAGAGCGCAATACAGGAAACATGCCTGACTAAGAAGAAATCTCAAGGTTCCTCACAAAGACAGGGAATTCCCTTTCTGATAGAGCTACAAGACATATTTCCTTTAATGCTGAATTCTATTTGAAATGCAACATTTTCAAGAGCATTAGCAACAGTTCCTGGACAGGATCTAATGCATGTTTTTTTTTTTTTGTTTCTCTTGATAGGATTCATACCTTTTTGTTGTAGGCATGCAGAGTTTCGGTAAATTGACTATTTTTTTCACAGCAACACTCCTTTCACCGCACCCTTAGGTTTCTTCTTGTGCTTTTGTGATCACATTAAAATAAGAACACATACCTGACAGAGGTGAGATGGGGAAATTTTTCAAAATTCCATTTTTTTTTAATTGGATGATCATGGTGAGGATAATCAAGTCCATCTAGCTCAGTGACCTCTCCCTGACATTAGACAATTTCAGGTTGGGTAAGGAAAGCAAATAAGAAGTAAGCCAAATTCAAAGGACCCTTCTTTGGCAAGGTCATGCAACTGCCAGCAATCAGCAGTTTGGAGATTTTTGAGCCAGAGGTTGCATCTGGGCTATTGTTTTTGATGTTCATCAATAGACCTATTCTTTGCAAAATTCTGTATTCCTATTTTGAATCCATTTATATCTCTTGGCTTCCACAACATCCTGTGGCAATGAGTTCATTATGCTTTGGGTGAAAAAAATTGCTTAGTTCATTTTGTCTTTAAACACAGTGCCTGATAATTTCATTTAATGTTCCCTCCTGCATGGCAAGGAATAGCGCACATCATCTTCCCTATATCATCCAATAGAATTGTTACTTAGTCCTCTCAGAAACTGAAGAATTTTAATTGCTTTGCTTCTTCCATATTCCTTGTCATCTTTACCAGTATTTTGCCTGCATCTGTTCTACCACTAGTATAATCTCTTAGAGATAGGGTGACCAGAACTGTTGTGGACTTTGCCAGTTAGTCTTGGAAATCTATGTACAATCATGTTAAATCATGTGGTTTTACTATGCATTTCATCAAATGACAAACTCTCTCCTTAAACTACAATTGCTGGAACTGACTAATAAAAAAAATCTGAAAGGGAACTATTCATCTGTTTCTAAGGCATATCACTTTTAAGACCATCTCTGGGTTTTGCTTCTGTCCTGTTGTTTTTATTAGGGAGCCTAAATCATAATTTTAGGGGTTAGCAATACTTTGCACATGAACTTCTAATACTATATTAGATTTCTGGCTCCTCTCTCTTTCTCACACTTAGGGCAAGATGATATTAAAGTGAAATCCATCATAAATATAACATATCCCATGTTTTTGGTGTTATGATGCATTAGTCTCTGAGGGAAGCTCTTTTATTTATAATCTTATATCATGTTTAGGTTTTTGATCTGAGCCAAACCTATTCAAAGATAAAGACATCAATTAATTAAGCAGTTGTTCAGATCAGAAATCTGACACCCATATGGTGTCAGATTAGTGCCTGAAAGCAGTTAACTGCCAAGAGAAGCACACGCATCTGTTGCAAGAGATTAAAATGAAGTACTTCTTATTAATTACTATGAGTTTCTTGATTGACTTTAAAATTATATTGCTGACCTGATTCGCTTTGTGTTCATCTTTAATGTCATTGCTTGTAAATAAAAATTCGCTTCAAAAATATCCAATTTCAAATGAATACTGAGTACCATCTAAAAACAAGCAAAGGAAACTGAACAGTAAAGAGATGCCACAAAGCATGTGCTATGTTTTTCCAGTGCTAGGAACTATATAAAAACAGATGTATGCAGAATAGATATAACAATGAGTAATAAAGACTATCTCACAATCATAGGATGCATGACACAATAATGAATTGTATATTACATGCTTAAAAAACACAATTAAAACTGTCCATTGCTTTCCAGTGGAAGTTCATGGGCAAAATTGGGACATAACAAAAATTCCCCTTCAAGTCTTTCATTCTATTTTCCTGTTTTCATGCACTCATGAATAAGAAAAAGTGCAGATGTTACAAGCACATACACTGTCTCCCTCTGTATCCAAGGAAATAATTGTTTTAAAATACACAGCTATCCGGTTATCACTGGCTTATTTTTAACATCCTAAAGTCAGAACTCCATCTGCTTTGATTACGCTGGATCACAAGTTGGACGTGTCTGTCTTAATCAGGCCTTTTGATGCAGAAGGAAGTATTCTGGCTAACTCAGATGGTGCCTTTCTTTCTTCTGAACCAATGACTTGAGATTATTTTTATGAGGATATATATTCCTTTTCTTTAGGCATGCAACAGGAAACCAGGCAGGATGGGGATTTCTACAGCAGAAACGCCACAGCAAGGAGAGAAAGAGAGTATGTGCACAAATGCATTTTAGGAACAACGCTCTTCTTGTTTTAATACATATCCTTGTTCAGGCATTCACAAAAAAAAAAAGTGACAGTTTCTACAATTACCTTTAATTTCAGTCCCCAGGGAATGCTATGCTGTTGCTAATGCATTCAAAGCAAATGCCAAATAAACACTAGCTCATGGTGATCGTTAAAGACGTCAGAGAATTGGTAATGCACAGATCCAGCACATGCAAACTTTGCAGGTAACTGCATACCAAGCTATTACAGATGGGCTTATAGATAGCAGGTGACACCGTGACTCTCTCCAGAAGCTCTTGGAGAGCCAACACAAATCTTGGTGAACCAGGGCCATACACTTCAGCAGTGAAATGCCACAAACTAAGTGTGGCCTCGTCCTACACAAGCCCCAGGGCAGAATGAGGTCTCTGTGCTGGCCCACAGAGCACCCACTGCCCAAATGCTGCCCCTGGGTGGAAAGTGGCTGGGGTGACTGTCACCAGGCTCATGTCAGGCAGCTGCAGCTGGGCCATGGCCCCAGGCCAGGAAGCCCCAGCTGTGAAAAGTGCAGAGCGCACTTAGGTTTTGTAATCACAATGCTAGTGGAGTGTGTCCATCTGCGCACAAAATCCTGCTCCTTCGTACCTGAGACTCAGTCTACATATTTCTCATCCAGGTTGCCTTCTTTTTTACCTGCTGTGTCATGGGATAAAATGTGTGGAAAACTTATTTGGAGGTTATTAGCAAGCTGACTAATTTAGAAGCTTTATCTCCTCCTCACTGGTCCATGTGGAGATCTTCTGCACATGCTATATAAGAAAGTTCATAAACAGCTCCGTGAAATACCCTGTCGCTGGAACAAAACTATAGCTATCTATTATCTCTGCTAGAAAAAAAGGAAAAAGAGTTTAAGCTACTTAATGCCAATGAGCTTCTCTACTTCTAGAGTAGGCAGATCAATAAATCTTCAGAAGGGTGATATCACCTTCAGAAGGGCGACTAGCAACAAATTTCAAAAATTCTGTAGACATTTCAGTCTCCTTAACACAGATAATGATTGATGGCACCTTTGTCTAATAGTCAGGCTCATAACCTGAATCAACAGATTCAAGGAAATTAATATTTCAGAGGAATAACTACCCTGCCACAAGCCTCCCATTGGCTTTTCTCCAAAACAGAAACTGAATCAGACAGCAAGATTACCAGGAACATAATTTTAAAGTCTCTTTTCCTCCAATTCCTTTTTCTAGTTTTCCTTCACATTTCATACTTTAATAAAAGCCATTACTTTTCTTATATAGAGAAGCAGACCCTCCAAATAAGAGATATTGCAGGCGTATCATTCAGGAAGTTACCTCAAATGCTTCCATATACTATTTTGTCTCCACTAGTTGCAGGCAACCCCATCAGAGAAATACAGTGACTCTATTTTACTCTAGACAAAATACTCCTGTACACTTCCTCCCTCTATTGTTGTATGTGGTCCCGTTTCTTTCAAAAGATGGTTAATTTTTAGGCATGTGTGACGTAATTCTGCCAGTTTGGAGGAATGTAACTGATTAAAGGCATTAGATATTCCAAGATTTTTGGATTAATGGAGTTACAGAAATGCAAAGTACTCGTATTAGCTTTCTGCAGAATTTGTACAGAGCTCATTATTATAGTTGATGTTCAAATCTTACCAAATTTGTGAGTCTCACTGCTCTAATAGTAATCATCATCATTTCCAGAACTATGTCACTTGGGCTGAGGAATGAAAGAAAAAAAGACACAAAAATGATGCACTTTTTAAAATGTGCCAGTATCACACTTAAATTAACAAATTAAAAAGAAAAAAAAAACAATGAAAGATTTAAAGATTTTACCACTTTCACTCATCAGTGTTTCTCTACTGTCACCTGAACTTTTCTGTTTCTCAGTTAAAAATTGAAGAATTAACTGTGATTATAGCACTTGTTGTTATGCCATGCCAAGAATAATTACCACTATGTTGATGTTCAAAGTGAGTTTGATCACTGACAGTTTCAAATGCTGTTGCTGTTCTATGAATTATAGCCCCTCACTACAGTCAGTAAGAAGCTGGAGGAAAGATGTAAATATTAAAACTGGGCCACCAACATGAAGGAAGTGTTAGGATGAGCTATTTGTCGGTCTGATTGCTTATCCTACCCCAAAACTAGCCACCTCACTCCAACACTTCTCAAAAATTCACCTGTTGGTGACAGATCCTCTAAATACACCATAGCATAAATAACATAAACTGAGTAAAAAAAGAAGTGAATTTAGTCTCTGAATGGTAACCGATTCTTTCCTCATGTGCTGGCCTTATGTAGGCTGCACTCCTAAATGTCCCACTTACTCCTTTTTGCCAGATTTTAATATAACCTTACTTTACAAGGGTCAGCATCTGTACTGTAGTAAAAATAAAATTTTGAAATAATTCTTCCTTGAAGTTTTAGGAGGATAGCACATGTGTACTACTTTACTAATCTCAATATGTTACATATATTTTTATTTTGATAATATTAGAAACACACCTCAACAAATCCAGCCATGACTTAGCATTTAAGATCCATTCTCGTGTATGTATTGATATTCTGCAAAAATATTGACAGTTTGCAGAATAACAGACAAGCTGTTTTTAATGACTGGATGACTGTTTATAAACACATACATTAAAAGATAAAAATTACTAACACAAAACATCAAAAAGTCACAGAATCACAGCACTTTACCATCTTTGCTGGACTCGTTTACTGGGTTCATTGGAGATGAGCAGAGGCAGCAAGAACGAGCTTTAAATCTGTTTCTATTGGAGTTTGCAGAAACTTAGATCAAATTATAAAGGAAAATAGCTAAGCTTAACCTTCACTTTATCACTTTAAATGATACAGGCTTCTTTTCTGTAGCTCACCTGCGCTACAGGATGCCTGTAGCTACCAGCTTCTTAATTCCTTGCAATGAAGCAGGAAGCAACCATACAAAGAAGCACCCTCAAAAGTCAGAGCACCTCTATCCTCTGGATTTTGAGGTTTTCATACACATTTTTGTATTTTCCATCTTTATATATACTTCTGTGCACTTCATAGACACCTAACTCCATACCTAGGATAAACACCCGATTTCTAGAGCTATACTGAGCTATCGGCAGCTTAAATGGGACTCTTGCACGCAGTTTACTGCAAGCCTGCAGTGAAGAGATATTACTATAAAAAAATACTGCCTACTGTAGGAAAAAAATTCATGTCAGTTGGAGTTAAAGTTTACATCTATGCAATATACTGAAATCAAAAGTGACTTGCATTCTCATTAATATTGTGAAACTTTGTCAGGTTTATCCGAATCTAGAATAACTCTTGTTTAAGTTACTGTAAAGATTTAACAGTATGTTTGAACAGATTCTGAAAGAGTAGAATGCTCTGGATATGCATGAGATCTTATATCCATGCATAAATAAACAAGCAGAATGATGTTTCCCATTTTCACAAGATCATGAAGACACAAGAAAGTTGTGGGAAAAACCTCTAGCTTTTCTTACCACCCTAAATTGTAGATTACAGAGTTCACAAGGCTTCCGTTTACCTCTCTAAATAGAGAATATTGAAGATCTATATAGAGACTAGCTCTGAAGTCCTGGGCCCTGTACAGACACAAGAAAAGAGGAAGTCAACCATGCAAAAAGCTAATAATTTAAATGAAATTAAGGAAAGAACAACTATTTCCATGTTACAGTAGTATTGAGAGAGTAGAGATCCTGTGCCTCATGCCCACTGTAAGAGATTAATTTACACATCATTTAACTTTTCACTGATTCCAAAAAATCTTATCTGAAAATCTTGGATAATGAGCAAATGAATTGTTATCCCTCTCTTTATGCAGCTTGCCAAAGCAACAGCAACAATTTAGCACCTCTAGCAAATAATCCTAGCAAAGTAGCATCCAATCCATCTTTGGCTCAGGAAACAAAACAAAACAAATGGAGGAATGGTTTCAGTGTGAAGACTGAGTCTATGTGAACTCCACTCACTTGTGGATTTGCCCATGTATCTCTTCTTTGTTTGTTTTCCAAATTCTGATATTCAAAGCTGTTGAAAAAATTGTGTTTCAGTGACTTATTTAGGGGGATGAGACTCAGGACGTTTAAACTGAGTTTCTTTTAATCATTTTCCATGTGTTTCTTAATTGGCTTGTTTTCTTTTTTTCTGGCTTTGTTCTCCAACACTGATTCACTCATTTCCTGAAGTTTCACTTCACCTTGTCTGGTTTTTCCGTCTGCAGCATGTTGTTATACACATTTGGTGATGAGAATTACCTTAAAATAATCTGTACCATAATTACTGACTTCAGACTTGTTTGTGTCTATAGGGAGATGTCCACAAAAAACCAAAACAACAACAAAGAGGGAAAACTACCAGGTTCTTCCATATTTGGACAGCCCAGATGTTATTTACAGCATTGTTTATGAAGCTTTTTCTTTGCCTTGCTGGCTTTGATCCACACACGTTGTCAGTTCTGAGCACACACGTCCTGTCACATGGTGAATGTGTGCCCCTGACAAGTAAACATGCAGGAATGCAATTTATAAAGGCAGGCTAGAGCAGCAATTAAGGGGGAAAAAAAAAAAAGAACTACAAACAAGACAAAGGAAATTATGCAGGAAGATGAGCTAAATCTGGTCAGAATACAGGATACCAAGGCAACTGCGTTGCATGTCATTTATGCTTTAGTCACTAGTAAGTGTCAACATTAGTACGTGATGTCTGCACTCATGAAACTTTTATCGTTAGTCTCTGGTGATTGCTCAGAGGGACTTGTTGATGCAGAATCTCCTGAGTGTGCAGTCTTTAAAGGGTGATGCAGTTCATTATCACATTTGGCGTTTATTTGGAGTGATGGAGCTCTTCAGGCATGTTTGGCACAATGTACAGACAGAGAATTGTAAAAACTCCTTCTCCTATAAAGTTGAAGAGGGAAAAGTTTCCAGTAAGGCTCCACAGAATATGTGGAGGAAGAGGGAAATATCTGACATACATTCTCTTGTCAAAGCAAAGTAAGACTCATAAAGCATTCAATGAATGTTACAGGCAATAAAATTCAGTCACACAAATGTCTGGGTGATATCAGTGAAAGCTCATGTACCCGGCTCAAGGAGCCTGGGAAGAGACTACGGCTATGGCTTAGTTCTGCATTTGCAAACAAACAAACCCCCAGGCAAATAGTGGGATTTGGCAAATTCATTCAAAGGGATTGTGGGTTGAGTAGTTGAGTCTGGAGTCTGAGTTTAAAAGGAGTTCCCTGTGTTTCAGTTTGTGCCCATTGCCTCCTGCTACTCACGTTTTTGTGTACTTGCATGGTGGCTTCTCTACATGCATAATCAGGAGAGTAAACCAGCATGTGGTTTATGTGATCACTTGGAAATATTTGTCTGAAGGGTTTTTTGTCTGCCATTTAGCTCACCCACTGACAATACCTTCCACTGGCAATTTCTTGCTTATGTTTAAGGCTGCTCTGTCCTGTGTTTGTATTTATTTATGTATTTGTGAAAATGTGTCCAGCTGTTAAGCATCTGAAAGTTAGGATACATCTGGAATTCTAGGTCCAGGTCTGGGCTAACCAGTACAAAAAAGACAGGGCCAAAAGATGATTGAGGGCCTGGAGCCTCTGCCATGCAGTGAGAGGATGAGAGAGCTGGAACAGTTTACCCTGGGAAAGAGAAGGCTCAAGGGCATCTGATCAATGAGTATAGACACCCAATGGGAGGGAGCAAAAAGAAAGAAGATGGAATAAGACTTTTCCCAGTGGTATCCAGTGGATAGACAATAGGCAATGGGCACAAACTGAAACGTGGGGAGCTCCTTTTAAATGCAAAGAGAAACTTTTTATTACTGTGTGGGTGACTGAACACTTGAACAGTGAACCATGAATTTGGTTTGAAAATTGAAAGCAGAGTTACCTTACATTCATTTTCAATTGATTCATAACTGACAGCAGAATGACACCAAGGATGAGATGGGCTTTTCCTTCCCACTAGTAGTTAGTGTCTTTGGTCCTAGACCCTCCAACAGTGACAGCAGCACGTGCCAGTAGAGATTCAGATGGCTCTGGAAAAGGCAAAGCAAAATCACAAGCCATGGCTGTTTTACTGCCTCAGGCTAGTCTAGAACCAGTTCTAGGCCCTCACATAGCTGGAAATAAGATCCAGAGTCTTAGGGGCCAGCATACTCTAAAGAAGATTGTGACAAATGGATCTCATGTTCCTAGAGGAAGAGTTGTAAGCGCTAAGAAAGAGTTGTAATATATGTTTTAACTTCTTAATTTCTTTAGTGTTCACCTTCCCCACCATTTTTCATCTCATCTCATTCTTTGCCCTCTTTTCCATTTAAGGCAGAAGAGACAGCTACTGAGGACATGGTCAGCAAAGTTTTTTCCATCTTCCTTCAGAGGACTGATTTATTTGTGTGTTAATATTCTTATCCACATACAAAAATGTGCACCATATAAATAGTTTTATAAGAGAAAATCAGCCAACTGGAAATCCTTCCTTTATTTTAAAGATAATAGCTCTATTTGTTTATTGCTTCTGCTGTTGACTTTTTCCAAGCAGAACAGCAAATCTGCTCTCAGTTAGAGCCAAGCAACCTTTCAGTGGTGAGGAGGTTTAGGCCAGAGTTCAGAACCTATCCCAGGGTATCTTTCACTGGTGAAATATGTTGCCTGTTTCAGTGAAGCTGCTCACAATTAACTTTTCTGGACTTGGAGATCAAAGTAACATGGCCTCTTATGAGGAGCCTCGAGGCTAGATTCAGATGGCTTGATTTCCACCTAAGCTCCTGTGCTTGCTCAGCAGGACGAGTTTGCTGCAGCCAAAGGGTCACCCAGGGGGGAAGCTGCCAGTAGGAAACTGGCTGCAAGAGCCCTACGGAACGTGTGAGCATCTCTCACACACAGACATAGGCCAACTACTACTGTGCGATCAAACCTGGTTTTGATTCAGCTGGACAGTCAAGGAGATTTTCTTTTTCTCAGCAAGAGACTATTTATAAAAGTAACTTCCTTAAACCTGATTTTTTTAGAAATGTGTTACTTTTTCCACATGTTTCTGAAGTAAGGTGGAAAAGATGTGCAGAGAGATCAGCAACAGCAAGTTTTTTTTCATTTAATTACATTGAGAACTAACTGTTAATACCTGAAATCTGGTGAAACCATCCCTACCAGTTTATCTGCTGATTCTTTTTTTTTCAGTAGTTTAAAGGAAATGCTCCAAAAATCCATAAATGAATTGCAACAGGATGCACACTAAAAACAACATAGTGAGTACACATTTAATGCAGTATTCCTCTGCATAGGAAATTAATACCAAAGAACCATGACGCTAGTGACTTTATTATTGCCGTGGTAGCTATCATGGTGATATCAAAGTCCCAGGCAAGTTTCACCATTCTCTCCATATGAGCTAGCACTTTCTGAGTTTCCTGGCCACTTTATCATTTTTCTCATGGAAATTTTACATTTATTTATGTTTTCCTTTTCCTTTTCCTTTTCCTTTTCCTTTTCCTTTTCCTTTTCCTTTCCTTTCTTTTCCTTTCCTTTCCTTTCCTTTCCTTTCCTTTCCTTTCCTTTCCTTTCCTTTCCTTTCCTT
>JAUBOD010000069.1:878120-888238 GCA_032353885.1 Nothura maculosa
ACACTAACAAAATGCTTCTGTGGTTGCAAATTGAAATGTTTAAAATTTTTGCATTGCAGGAAATGTGACTTTTTATTCTACCCAAGACCAAAAAATATCCAATTCTGAAATATCTCTTTGCCACAAACCCTTAGGGATTTCAGTTCAACAGAGAAGCTAGAGAGAAGATTCACCATTGTAAGATTTTGTAATTATTTGGAGTTCGATGCTGTCCAAAATAGCAGGTCATCTGAGAGTTGGGCTATTTCTGTCCTGGATTTAGACGCACTTCCCCGGACTTGTCTTTTATCAGCCTTTGGATTATTGTTTTTCACTTTCCGGATAATAGATTGTTAATCTTAAACAAGTATCCAGCCAGCTGACACGATAAGTGTATGTCTGGAGCTACAGTTCTGACACTTGTAAAATGTTATGATGTAGCAGAAGAGATGGAAAACCAAAATGTTAGTAGGTGAACATCGGTTCAACACAATGTTGTGTACCAATACACGCTTTAATTTTAGATTGTCATTTGCTGCTTTTTTATAACTATCAGATGAGCACAAGGATGAACGCTTTTGTTTTTTAAGGCCATAGCCTTTTATCAAAGCATCTTTCCAATGTAATTTCTATTTCTGGTGAACACTCGCTTCCCTCTCCAGCTCTTCTGATCAGCAGCCAGATAAACACCACTTTCCCAGATCTGGGATCACTCCAGATGGGGGATGTAATGCCCGGCAGTGCCACCCGCTCAGCTCCTGCAGCAGCATCGCTCACACCAGTGGTAGTTGAGAGCTCTCACTGGTGGCTATCACCAGTGGGAATCTTGTTATGGGGCAAAACAAGCTGAGAGAAAGACAGAGCACAGATTGGGAAGAGGCTGTATTAAAAGAGTGAAATTGTCTTTGGCAACATGCTGTTCTTGACCTGACAACTGGCACATGCACATGAGTGTGAAACCCTGTATTGCCAAGGTACAGCAGAGATGAGGCCAATCTGGGATCTATTTTCTGGGGTGAAAACAACTAGTGCAAGGGGGAGAGAGAAGGAAGGGGAAGCAAACAGCACGACTGTGCTTGTCCCCACACAGAGACTGCTTTGACGAGGGGGCAGAGCTCCTCCCTGCCTCTCTTTCCAAATAAAACTATGCATAACTGTTGGAATGATTTTCTGGGGATGGCTCACCTCTTGTGGTCCACAGAAGACAACGTTAATACCATTATCCTGATTTTCCACTTTCTTTTTGTGGTTTTTGTTGTTTTTTTTTTTAACCATGGTAGCCAACCATGGGAGTCTTGCATGAGTTAATTCCCTTAACGCTCTTTAATGGAATCTCTGTGACTTCCTGGACCCTGAGCAAGGCAAAGTTATATAAACATGTACATCATGGAGGAAGAAGAAAAGAGTGGAGAAAGAGCTTCCTTGAGGCAGGATAGCCATAAGGATTTCACTTCCCCATGCCCTTTTAAGCTCTACGCTTGGGGAGCTGCGAGCCTTGTGGGAGCATGGCCTGGCTTCTCCAGGACGGACGCTCATTTGGCAATGCGAAACCCAGAGGAGGTTATCCGGTCAAGGTGGCTGCATCTGGAGCAGTCTAAACAAATTCTGTATTTCTGGGAATTATCACTCCGTTGGTCAGAATATGAGTCGTGTGGCTACTGGCATACTAGTCTGACAAACAGAAGGGGAAAAAAAAGTGTCAGTACTATTTTAATAATGGATTCCAATGGGAGTCAAAAGCATGTTGATGATTTCTTTCATGTGTTAATGCCATTAGCTACCTCAGGCATTAAGCGTGGGGAGTACCAGTAACTGACAGTGCACTGAGTGGGGAATGAATCATTTTTTTTTCTTAAATAACTTTGTTGTTCTCATGAAATTTGGCCCCAGCAACATTGTCAGGTTTCAATTAGTGATTGTAACTCTGGTTCAAAAAAAGAAAAAAGAAAAAAAAAAAGCTTGATCCATGATGTGTACTAGAAATTTGACAAAGGGTGCCTTCCAGTCCCTTTAAAGTGGTCTGCGTCATGAAGGCTTTAAGAAAAAACAGGCCCATTGCAGAGGGACTGCTGTTGTGCCTTGTTTTTTCGTGGAGGATATAAGTAGAGAAAGTTTCCTTGTATATGTCCATGTTAGGTCCATCCTACTGGCATGCATCTCTTAGGTGAAAACCCACAGGTTTTGTACAAATTAAGTTTTTTGTCACATCCTTGAAGGCAAGACTGCAGAATGGTCAGACGCTAAGTGTCTAACATTCCTTATGGAGATGAAGATGTCTGAAAGCAAGAACAACAAGTCCATGAACAACTTTGCAGTCAGAGCAAGATCTTCATTCATGCTGAACTTGATGTGCTGCGTAATATTTTTTTACCAGAAATTTAGAGCAGTGTCTAAAGCTGCTCTGGACAATGAAGAGGGAAGTTTCCCTACTCTGAAAGTAAGATCTTCAAAACTCTACCTAACTATGGCTTATTCTTACACATGCATAAATTCCTATGGATCTGAGAGTCCACGTTCAGAGCAAGGAAAAATGGTGCTATGAGAGTACCATTGTGGATGAATGTCTCTCTCCCTTCACCACCATGAACCAGTCTAGAAAGCCAAGCTGGCTGGAAATTCACTGTATTCTTTTATACAGTAAGTCTTTACCTAGTTCAGGTCTGAGAACTGGCTCCCTGTACAGAGGAGCTGGGAAAGGGCAAAAAGGCAGCAGTGCTGATTAAGCTTGACTTTTGCTTCCAGGGAATTGATCCTTCCCCTTAGCTAGAAGTGCTGTAGCCATCATGGCCTGAAGGTCTGCATTGCCTAAGTTATTTTGTTGAAGAGATCTAGAAATATCAGTCACTTCCATGGAGAGAAGAAAGCATTTCAAGAATAGTATGAAATCTCCTTGATTAAATCCTAAAGCCTGTTCCTGGGTAAACAAAGGAGCAATGCTATTAGGTAGACATGCAGGTCTGACGGTCTCCAATCTTTATAAGGGGTCTGGAAACTTATACCAGAGCTTTAAGGACTGCAGGGCACCATTCACCTAAAAATGAGTGAAACAGCTTTAGCAAGTCAAACCTTAAGTTTGCATGAGTGCTGCATCAGTGAGGAAGCCAATAGGACCACAGATGTACTCAAGCACAACAGTCACTGCACTTAAGTCAGTCAAACCTAGAGGAATCTTCTCAGGAAATTGAAGGATATTTCATGATTACTCCTGATCTTTTAGAGTCTGCCAGTGGGTGTGCCAATTAATTTCAATGCTCACTGAGTTTTATCAAGTTATCACCTAAGGCTGGGACCACCAAGTATTTCTTTCAGTGAAGATGTAGACATACAAGATAGATATCAATGAAACTTAAAAAAAAAGAAAAAAAGTGCATGTGGATGTATAAAACCAATGTGAACATACATATCTGGATCTTCTATTTTTTTCCTTTTTTTTTCCTGAACTGCAATAAATCTCCTGAGAATAAAATTATCAGTATTTGAATTGTCATTAGAAGTTGTGGTGAATTTTTGATGAATGGCTATGCAAATACTGGGCAGTCTTGCAGTTCAGAGCACTTTGTGCAACTGAGCCACAAATACACCTCTCCTATGTTCTAAGTTGTCATCTTGCCAATGACTTGTAGATTGATGGAGAAAGGACAGCTAATCAGAAGCAACAAAAGCTTAAAATATATAAGAAGTAGAAGGGGCAAAATGGACTGCTGGGCATGTTTGACCCAATATGACATTGACTTGCACCTTAAAATTATTGGATCTTGTTCCCACTCCTCCTCACTTCTCAACCATGTCTAGATCAAACACTGCATAAGAGATACTTTTACCACAGCATCTGGTTGCTTGGGAACTTCCCTGGCCATCTTGTTAGCTAGAACTTTTAATGTCTGAAATGTGGTCGCTGGATCATCTCCTACTGCTCTGAGTTGCGTTGCTTGTCTACATTGTGCTTTGCTTGTCTACATTTGCTTGTCTACATTGTGCTCTTGACTCATAAAAATCCTGTCTCATTAAGCAAGCTGGTGATGGTTGGCGTATGGTGTCTACCCATTGCATACATATGTTTAAATCAATTTCCATCTATATTCACATCCAACTAGTGCATAGCATTTGCTTTGTAGTTCTGGCATAATAGCCACAAACCCTCTGATGCATTATGAAATCATATGTTTGTAGCCCTTTCTTTTCCTTAATGAATGAGAATATAATCAGATCTCTCTCAAGTCTCCAAAAAACAATTGCCAGCAAATGCAAAGATGTGAAACACTTAGAAGTCAGGACACATTTCATCTGAAACTAAATCCCATGAGTGGTAGCATTGGCAAAAGAGTGGTTTGTGGTTATCTGTTTCACACACATACACAAATTGATATGATTCATTTCAAATGTTCAGTCTTTTCCCTTCTCACACAAACCAACTCCATTTGACTTTGAATAGATAAATGAAGGAACTGACTGTTGGAAGGACAAGGAATGGGTGACAGTAATCAGAGTAGTGACACGAGGCCTTATATCTAATATTACAACAGAACCAGTAATCAATAGGAAAAGATTAAAAAAATCAAATCATGGTTTCTTTCCTTTGATATATGCAGTATGTGTCAGGTTCTTTAATGTATTTATAGAAAAGCACTGCTTGAATGTTGACACTTTTCTTTCTGTCTCTATTTGTAACCATCTCAGCGTGAAGAAGGGTTCAGGACTGTCGGCAGAAGAGGAAGTTGTCTGTTAGCTGTCAGACAATGAAAGGCATTAGAGTCAGAGGGAAGCTAAAGGAAACTTAATGCTGCCAAACAGCTTTTCTCCTTAAGAACAAAGCCAGACAGGGGATAAACCATCAAAGTTTTCTTCTTATCGAGAGAGAAGATCATTGGGAAACCCATGTGACCCATTTGGTCAGGGATAGCCTGCCAGCTGACACTCTTAAGAGAAATTCTTAGGAAGGAACTGACTATGAAAGTTCAGGGATTCAGTGACTTCCACAAACTATCCCTATGTAAGAAGTTGACATAACTGTGCTTAAGACCACATGTCTGGGTAAAAAAATTCACTTTTAATTAGGTAGGGTTGGGTTCCCCCTTTCTGGTAGATAAGAGAATGAGTCACTGGGAGTTTTGTACTCTCCATTTCTAATCAGTGGGAAGGGAGAATGCTTATTTCTAGGAGGATCAACATTTATAGTGGTTTCAGGCTGCACATTCAGGCTTCTCCAAAATCAGCTCCTTTTTTGGCTGAAGTTCACAAAGCATAACAGTCTCACCTAAAAGAGGACAGACCCAATTATAAAACTGCTAGATCACTGGATTTTCTTTAGATGCCACCGTTTAGTTTGCCAGGACTAAGAGGACAAAATGCATTTTACTACTGGCAAATTCCCCTCTGTGCTACTTCCCATCAAATAATAGCATCTGTCACTCAGATGATGGGAAAAGTAAGAACTCAACAGACTTGTCTTTTTAGTTCTCCAGAAAAAAAAAAAATCACTGCTTGAGCTTGTATTTGCCACCAATACCACTGACATGAGTGAAAAGTTGACCTTTGGCATGCAAAATGTCATTGTGGCTGGTATAGCTTTTCCTAATAACATGTTCTGATGCTTAAGCAGTATGAATTGCTGTACTTCTTATAATTTTGACAAGATGGCAGAGGAGTAGTTTTGTGCTACATGGATTAAATGAAAACTTAAAATTACAGGTTTCCAGCCCACACTTGAGGCATGATCCAAAACTGAAGAAAAGACAAGTCTGGCTGATTGGGGAGGCTTTGGATCAGGCCCTTACTTCTTCTTCTATTCCCTAGCAACACATGGAAACAGAGAGAAATCCAGAGAGAAATAAAATCAGTTTCATGGAATGCTTGACATTGGAAATTATCTAGCCCAACTTCCTTTGTTCAAGCGGGGTCACCTAGAGCATGTTGTGTGGGATTGCATCCAGAGTTTTGAAGATCTCCAGAACAGGAGACTCCAAAACCTCTCTGGGCAACCTGTTCCATTGCTCTATTATGCTAACAGTAAAGAAGTTCTTCCTCATATTCAGATGGAACTTTCCATATTTCAGTTTGTGCCCATTGCCTTTTGTCCTTTCTCTGGACAGAATAGTCTGGTGCCATCTACTTGACACCCTCCCTTAAGATATTTATATACAGCGATAATATTCCCTCTCTGTCTTCTCTAGGCTAAATAGGCCCAGCTCTCTCAGCCTTTCCTCGTATGAGAGAGGCTTTTTGCCATTAGCTTTAGGGAGGACAGCATCAGGCTGCTTTTCAATTCAAATATTTTGTGCTCTGGTGTCTGTGGTCACTGGTAGGCTGTGAATGGTGAGATCTCATGATCAGGATGAGATTTTAGGAGCCTCTGAGCTGGGGAGCAGAACTGCACTCTTCTTACCAGGAGTTTTGCTCTGAACCATGCAGTATGGACATAAGTCCCGTACACCAGAGCTGAAGAGGAAAATGTGCCTTTATCATAATGGTGGGATGAAGGTTTAAGCTTCAGAAGTTCTCTAAAGTGGAAAAAAAGCCTAAAATTTAATATTTTTTGATGAAGCTATATGTATCTAGGGATAGTCCAACTGCAAAACAGTAAAAACTCAGTGCTAAATTTAGGTTGCCCCACATTGTCTATATAAGGGTTTGTTCACACAACCATCCAGTGACCACTTAAGATTTGCTGATAATGCTTAGGGATTTTCCTTTCTTATTGTGGACTACACCTGTTGTCTGATGCATCAGGAATTTGTCTGGGAGTGCAAGGAGGGGATGAAGTTCATTTACACAGAAGAGCTGCAGAAACTACTTCACCACTCCCAGAGAAACCATTGGTATTACTTCCTTATTCAGAACTACAGGAATTCACATCCTCATTTCAGCTATAGCTACTATCAAATCTTAGACAAAAAGACAGAATGCCTCTGTGCCATAATCCTTTTTAAATTATATTCCATAGGTGTATTTTTATCACTGGAACATTTTAATGTTAGAAATAGCACACTTCAACTCAGAGCACACCTGAGGACATAAGGAGAGGAAAATGATTTGAGTTAGGTCTCAGGAAAGCAGAGCTCAGGTCTAACTTCTGTCACAAGCTTCTAGATGACTTCCAGAAAGTAATTTGGGATCTATGATCCCTTAATCTCTAGTTTCTCTTCATCCTGAGGAGGTTACTGCTTATTTATCTTCTTACATTATTTATTTGCACTGAAAAAAAAGAGCTTAGGATCCTTACTGCCTGTACCTCAGCACTATAAAGTTGTTACTCTGTTTGAAGCCAAGGAGACACTACTGCCTCCCTTGACCTTCCTCATCAGCACTACCCAGGATTTTACACTACCTACATAGGGCCCTGCATAAGAATATTAAGGTACTTGGCATGATCTGTAATTGTTCCACTCATGGTTCTTTTCAATGTGTTTTTTTTTTTTTTTTTCCTCACTGGGGATATAATTCCCCCGGGATGAGGACAAGAACCTGGCTTCCTTGTAGCTGTTCTTTCTACTGTCTAGAAATAGCTCTCTTGGCTGCATACCCTAATTAAAAAGGGAAGCCTTTGCTCAAGCCAAATAATTATTCAGGTCACTCTCTCACACCAGAACATAGTACTTGTCTGAAAATTTGTCTTGTTTTATAAACACATCTATGCTCAAGTAATAGTTGTTCTAGAGATTCTCTTTCTCTTTATGACTCAGAGGTGAAAAGCACAGGACATTTCTATGGATTTTACCTGTGATTTCAAATGCCTTTCATCATCTGTGTTGAAAACCTTCATTCTGGCTTCAGGCATTTTCCACTGTTTAGATTAAAGCTGTGCCCCATTACAAAAAGGAGTTAATTGGACTGAAGAGGGGCAGAGGGGAGACATGACTTTGTAGTCCAGTGGCTTCAGTAGGCAGGTGGAACAAAGCAGTCTGGTCCCTGCTTTTATGCTTTTGTAGTTTATCCAGGACCTATAACTCATCTGGTTGACACAGAATGAAAAGGCGCATCAGTCCCATACTGACTCTGCTTGGGTTAAGCACTGAGGCTGATCTGGACCTGCAGTGGAGTAGAAATCACTTCTTCCTCTCCTCTTCTTACTGCAAGTCTAGTGTTGTTGTAGTATACCCCTTTCTGTGCTGTATGTCTAAAGCCAGAGCTCTACGACCTGGATGACTGTATAAGATAATGGCAATAATTACTTATTGCTCCATTGCAACTTCTTTCATGGAGGGCTTACAGAACTCCTTAAAAACGTCTCTTAATTCTCAAAAGCCTGGGTGGTAGATAAGGACTGTTAGGTGCACGAGATATAATTTATTGTGAACCAAGAGACTGTATCCTACTGTTGGTACACCGAAGATATATGACTTGTCCAGGCAAAGCCTGGAAGGGAACTTAGGATTGCTCTAAACCATGTATTTCAATCCCTGGGCCAAAGTATTTCTTTGAAACTTATTTAACCTGGCAAAAGTTAAAGCACTGCTTATGCTGCTGTGATAAATCTTGGGCGCTTGATTTACTGTGGTGTAAATGAGAGGAGAAGTAGAGCCTGGAGAAAGGCTGATAAGGCTCTCAATGCTCCCTGGGCTGCCCTATGTACGCACATGTGGTTGAGCTCCCGCCCCCCCTGGGGATGAACCCTGCCTCTTCTAGACCATGCGATGACTCAAGGTATTGTGGCCGAGACTATAAGCATTGGCTCTCTCACCCAGCAGACAGACAGACATTCAAAGAAACCACAGCACTCTGACTTCTTTGCCTTTGTTTTCTTAACCAAATTCAGGTTGTATGTGCATACACATTTTTCACTCACAATACAAACAAATACTGCCTCACACCTGAGGGTGGTTGGCTCTCAGATATGCCCATGGAAGGGTGACTCATAGGAGGAGTGGCGAGAGGCTCCTATGGCATTTGTTCTAACACTCCAACAAGCATTCCCTCTTACTGTAAGTGATCTAATTGCATTACTGTAAATCTCACTCTGGCATTTTCGACTATCTCCTCATCAACTTCTCTTATGTAATTGTGGAAAACTTGCTACCAAACCGAAGATTTCTTCTCAATGCCACACTATTTGCAAAAGACTTATATGTGAATGTAGGCAAAGACGAGGGACTTCAGAGCAAGGAGTAGAAAGCATTTACTCTACTGAAAGTGGTACCTTTTTAAAGGCAATGAATACTCATATTAGTGCATTTAGTTGCACCTCAGGCCTATAACAATTACAAAGAAAATGAGCAATCTGAGAAAAGAATATTAGTTCCTTCTTGGAGGGATAAATGTAATTTAGAGAAGTAGGGCATATTAAATAATTTTTAAGCTTAATGTTTAAATTAAACAGAATATTCCTTTTTTGCTCTATTCCACAACCTTGCCTACTGCTACTGATCTCACCACTAAGTAGTTGATAGAATCCTACATTTCATGGATGAATATATTATTCTCTGCAGGTAGATTCCAAAGCCAACTTTCCTCACACAGACCCTTCTTTACATGGTGAGAGGATGCAGGACTAGATGATACCAGCTGACGAGCTGAGAGCGCTTTTGCAATACAAGGTACTTCACAACTGTACCAGGCATCTTTGCTACTGTGTAGGTGCAATGAATCCCTGCTTTGTCCAAGAACAGTGAGAAGAATGGGAGCACCAGCGGCAAGCTAAGCAATCACTGCTGCCGCATAGAACCACTGAGCCTGGGAGGTTTCCTGAGAATAAAATAAGATTGATTGATGGATATGTATGTGCCAGGGCTTTTGAGAGAAGCCAAAGAGGATACCGGAGAGATAGGCAGAAGTGCCTAGGACATTGTCAGAGCCAGCACTATGAGCATGTCCTGAGAAAATCTGAGAGAGTGCTTGGGGCAAAGTGCTGACTGGAAAAGAAACCTGAATGGCAGGAGAAGACTCTAGGCATGTCTGCAAAGCCAGGTGCCCCCGGCTGCTATTAATTCACCTGTGCTCCAAGCTAGTCAGACATGAGCCAGCCCAGGCTGAGAACCTGAATTAATCCGAGCCACCCCTCAGAAGATGCTGTTGCATTCAGCTGGCCTGTGTCCAGCCACCCAGCAGCCCAAGCAGCTTGTCTGTGCCTGTCCTCTTCTCTTCTCTTCTCTTCTCTTCTCTTCTCTTCTCTTCTCTTCTCTTCTCTTCTCTTCTCTTCTCTTCTC
>JAUBOD010000069.1:889030-928834 GCA_032353885.1 Nothura maculosa
CTCTTCTCTTCTCTTCTCTTCTCTTCTCTTCTCTTCTCTTCTCTTCTCTTCTCTTCTCTTCTCTTCTCTTCTCTCCTTCTTTCCTTCCTTCCTGCCTTCCTCTCTTTCTTTCTCTCCTTTGCTTTCTTTCTCTATCATCTCCTCTTTCTTTCTCTCTCTCTTTCTCTTTCTTTCTTATTTTAATCACTGGTACATTTAGAGAAAACAAAATGTACATTCTTTGATAGTAAGCTAGAACATCTCAAAAAAAAAGAAGGAAAAAAAGAGGCTCACAGCTGAATCCATTATCTAGGAATCCAAATGGCTATAGGTCATCTAAGAATGGAGAAAGGGATGATTCCAGCCTGCCCTTCTAAATCAAGAACAAGCAAAAACAGGAAAAAAATGCAACTGAAGAATTAATATCTGAATCCAGGAGATTGCAAGCCAAAGAAACTATAATTTATATTGTATTTTGTTGCTATTAGAATCATGTCTTTATGTGTGCAGCTCTGAACAGTGTTCACACTCAAGTACTAGTGAAATTGAGGAATAAAGAGGCAATTTTCTGAGGTAGCCATCAAATGAAGGAGAAATATCTAGATTTGTGGTAGGTGGATAGAATATGCAGTGAGAATGTGAGCAGGAAGAGGTTGTGGAACCTGAAAGGGCCAGGAAATGTGCCAGGAGAAATGGAAAAGCACCCTGGCGCTTACTGCAGCTCTGTGTAAAGCATTATTCATTAAGTTTTTATTATCTCTAGAAATGTCTGATGAAAATAGAGCCTTACATTACACTCTTTATGGAATAAACTCTAACACTGTTCACACTATAAAAATAATAGCTTTTCTTTTTAACTCTTAAAATATTTTTTTCATTCTGTGACTATTTCCAAAAATGTCTATAAATTGAAGTATTGGATTTATTCTTATTATTACAGAATCACAGAATCTTCACGGTTGGAAGGGACCTCTAGAGATCATCTAGTCCAACCTTCCCGCTCCAGCAGGCACACCTAGAGCATGTGGCACAGGGTGGCATCCAGGTGGGTTTTGAAGACCTCTGGAGAAGGAGACTCCACAACCTCCCTGGGCAGCCTGTATTATTATTTATTCTTATTTATTTCTTATTTATTCTTATTTCTTATTGTATTCACCAAGGGGAAATCATGCTTGACTAAGCTGATAGCCTTCTACTATGGAATGACTAGGTGGATAGATGAGAGGAGAGCAGTGGACATCGTCTATCTGGGCTTCAGCAAGGCTTTTAACACTGTCCCTTACAGCATCCTCCAGGGCAAGCTCTGGATGTGTGCGATGATAGAGGTATGGACAGTGAGGTGGATTAAGAACTGGCTGGATGGCAGAGTTCAGAGGGTGGTGATCAGCAATGCAGAGTCCAGTTGGAGGCCTGTAGTTAGCAGTGTCCCCCAAGGGTCAGTCCTTGGTTCAGTTCTGTTCAATTTATTCATCAATGACCTGGATGAAGGGATGGAGTGCTCCTTTGGTAAGTTCTCTAATGATACAAAACTGGCAGGAATACTGGCAGCCCTAGAGGGCTGTGCTGCCGGCCAGAGGGACTTGGACAGCTTGGACAACTAGGCGGTGAGAAACCTCATGAAGTTCAACAAGGGCAAGTGCAGTGTCCTGCACCTGGGGAGGAGTAACCTCGGACACCAGTTCAGGCTGGGACTGACCTTCTGGAGAGCAGCCCTGCAGAGAGGGACCTGGGTGTCATGGTGGACAACAAGCTGACCATGAGGCAGCAGGGTTCTCTCATGGCCAAGAAGGCCAATGGGATCCTGGGGTGCACTAAGAAGAGCATCTTCAGCAAGGCGAGTGAGGTGAGCGTCCCCCTCTACTCAGCCCTGATGAGGCCACATCTGGAAACTGTGTCCAGCTCTGGGCTCCCCAGGACAAGAGGGATGTGGAGCTGCTGGAGAGAGTCCAGCGCAGGGCTACCAGGATGATCAGAGGCCTGGAACATCTCCCTTATGAAGAAAGGCTGAGACAACTGGCTCTGAGAGGGGGCCTATAAATACCTCAAGGGAGGGAGTGAGGAGGATTGGGCCAGCCTCTTTTAAGTAAGTTATGGACACTGATAGGAGTAGAAGAAAGGTCCACAAATTAAAGAATCAAAAGTTCCTCAGAAACTTAAGGAAAAAATCCTTAATAGTGAGGGTGACAGAGCCCTGGAACTCGTAGCCCAGAGAAGTTGTGAGGTGTCCTTCTCTGGAGATCTTCCAAGCCCTCTTGTACGCAATCCTGTGCCACATGCTCTTGGTGAACCTGCATGTGCAGGAAGGTTGGACTAGATGATCTCTAAAGGTTCCTTCCAATCTTAGGGATTCTGTGATAAGTACACATATATATTCTAATTCATCCATCAAAACATTCATTTTAGTCTAGATCTTTTTTTCCCAACCATTTATCATACATACATGAAAATTAAAAGCCCAATTCTGTTCCACTTGAGTTGAATTAATGTTTTTATTTTTTGCCTCCATGTTCTTAAGGACCAGCCAGACTTAAGACCGTTTAAACTAACTAAAGATCTAGTGTTGCTTCTTTTAGAAGGAATAACATTTTGTTATAAATAAAATTTAGTGCTGTTCTTTTCCAGTCTGCATATGACAGATTTGCTCCTAACAGGAGTCATCACTGAAAGCAGTCAAAAGGGATCCAACACTTCTTATGTTTGAGGACTTTGAAAGTTTTAAATCACTCCTGTAATTTCACAGACTACATCCTATAGGCCTGGAAGATGTTGATGAAAAAAGAGGAAAGTCGGACGGGGCAGTCGTGCTGAAGGTTGGAATGGCTTGGAAAGCTGAACAACTATGTTCTGCCCACAAGGTCCTGGCATTACATCCCTACTTAGGCAAAGTGTCTAGATGCTTATGAGTCATGCTTCTTTCTTACTAACGAAGAAGATATTTTTAGAAATTTACCAGGATCAAATGAATGCTACTCTTTGTTTTAAATCTACAATAGGTTCAAACATCTTTGATCCCCTGGTTCTTCAGTGCCCTTTTAGATGTAAATTAATGTACATTTTATAGTAAATTTTACCGTAAATTAATGTACAGTTCTGGATTATTTAGTCATTGACATGAAAGTCAGGCAGACTATAGATGGAAAACTATAAATATCAGTTGGGGACTATTTTAGATCTCTGTACTAATATCAAACTGAAAATTTAATCCTTCTATTCATTTGTGACAGATCTAACCACTCCATGTAATTTATCAGGCTTAAACATGAACATAAAAATAGGGCTACTAAAGAAATGCAAGCAAAATGAAATATTTCCATAACATCTTTCTCCTCCCTCTCAAAAAAGAGCTTGTTTAATTAGCCACATGCTTAATTTTTACGATGTACTTATTTCTAATTCAACTACGTTGAACTTAAAGTTTCATTTTCTAATTAAAACAGGGCCATATTTAAAAGCATTACTCAAAATATACCAAAATCTACTACTTATTATCTTCATTTCAGTGTTAACAAGCATAAAATCTGGCTGACTTCTTAAAAATCTGTACAAGAATACTATGACAAATCACAATCATCTGTTGCATGTGCCTGTTTTATGTCTTCATTGTTCACTATCTGTGAAAATTTATTCAAGCCAAGTGTTGTTTGTATGAATTTTGGTTTTCATTTAATCAAGAAAATTGCTAGGATCAAATAACCGTCTAAGCATTTGTTGCAAAGATTAATGGATAAAATATATCTCCAATGAATTCACTACTGAAATAGAGCCCTGACTAGAACTGTAAAAGAAGAAATTTCCACTTCTAAGGGAGCTTGATGCAACTAATATTTATTTTGTTCTAAATTAGAATGCAAACTAACGAATTATCAAGACTGAAAAAAATCCTTTTATTGCAATATTTTTATTTCTGTGATATAAAGCAAAATGAAGTTATAAAGCAAAATGAAGTTTGAAATTAAAAGTAGCTCTTAAAAACACCAACTGCCCCATAGCTTTCATTCCAAAAATGTCGAAATGGAATATTTTGACCTTCTCACAATACTCCTTCCCAATCTTTTTCCCCAAAACAAAAGGTTGTGAAAATCAACATGCCTCAGAGAGCAGTTTTGGTTTGACAAAATGGCATTTTCTGATGGAAGGAAAACATTCCATTGGAAAAATTTTTAACCAGCTCTAGCAAATATCCATGTCACACTCCGGGCTAAATTCACAATGCTTCACTCTCTGAAATGAGCTGGAACACTTGAGAAGCAAGGAACTAATCATGAGAAGGAAGCACCCTCACAGCACAGTTTGGAGAGCACAAGGGAGGGCCAACTGAAATGGATCTGCATAGGCAGACTGCTATACAGGTTCCCATGGTGTCTGCCTCAATCAGTCCAATTACAGAATCAGAGGCAGATTTTTAAGACTGTGATTTTTTTTTCTGAGGAAATAGCTTTATTTTGTTTTGTTTCTTGCTGTTCTTGGCAAGAAATTAATGTTTTATTGGTATGAAATACAAGTCTGTTTTGACACTTGCAGAGACAACACAGACAGGGAAAAACATTTTTCTTGCTATAAACTGAAATTTGTATGCCTTGTAAATAGCTTTTTATTGCTCCTATAGTATAAAAGAAAAAAAAAAGAAAATTTGTTACAAAGACAGATAAGTTATCTATGTCTTGATATGTACTTTCCTCTGTCTTACAAACAGAAACCTGGTTCACTGAGAGCATCTGATGACACTTTCTTGTACTTTAGCACATGAAGCAATCAGCAAATCCTTGAAATCTGAGTAGAGCTTCAGTGCATATCTGTGAAAAATGTTCTTCCATTAGGGAAGAAATTGCATTCCTGCTACAGGAGAGAAGATAATCTCAGTGTGTCTTTGGCCTAACGTGGCTAAAACCCACTGGACTAATAAAAAGCATTTGGAGGTTTGATCTGCATTGTTGGAAAGCCACTATCCCTACTTTAAGTTATTCTGATCTACCTTAAGATCTACAATGCAAGTTCTATATACAACACTACACATTTTTGTTTTAGAGGAGACACAGTTCTCTTATCTGCATGTTGCTCCCAAGCCTAATGCTTAATATAACATAATTACAACTTTCATCCTACAAGGACTTGAACCTAAAGTAGGTATGAAATAATCTTTTCTATCTCTCAAAACTTCTCAAGAATTTTTTTCCCCAAAAAATAAATCTGTATCTCATTAAGTTGAATCAAAAACCTTTAAAAGCTTTTTTCATGCAAGCAGGGAAGACTTAGCACCCAAGACACAGGAGAACATAGAACTCTCCAGAAATCACATCAAAGGACACAACCACTGCATCTGCTACATAGTAGAGTGCTGCTGGGGTATTTTCCAGCAATGTGGCACCTCTGGCCTTGTCCATTTCCTGTCCTCTGGAGCAGGTAGCTGATACACATGGGCTCTGACCTATGCTCACTCCTCAGGCAGGCTACTGGCAGGCTAAAACTGTGCCAGGCACTAATCAAGCATCTTAATAGCACAGATAACTGAGTCCCAGCACCTGAGTCCATGGCTCTGGAACTTTTTAATTTACTAGTGTAGCTACGTTGAATCAGATTGAAGAGTTATACTAAAATGTCCCATCTGAACATGCTGTCTCCAGGCTATTGGTGTTTCTGCCTTAACTCATGTTTTTAAGATTGTAAATTCGACTGATCCAAAGTTTTAACAAGATAGCTCTTTATACCATGTCATATCGAAGGATCCATATGTAGACAACTATCACTACTTAGGATGATGGGATGCCTACATATTGGAAAATCTTGTATGGGTAGCATGGGAAGGAGTGGGCAAACAGAAGGCAATGTTTAATCAGCTCATGCCAATCAACCTTGCTGAATTCAGGCAGATTGCTATAATTTAATTTAAGTGCACTGAACTCACTTGTCCTCTAGATTATGGGAGAATTTTTTAACTAGGTATATTGCTGCTCTATATATTTGTGACAGGTAGTCATTATAGACATTAGTATTTTTTCAAAGTCTGTACTTCATAAATAGTCATTTAATTGTGAAACTCAAAGAGAAGCTTGCAAAACTCCTTACTTCACTCATATGTAATGGATTTATCCTCCTTCTCACCTAGACAACATAGTAGTATTATATTCTCTTCCTCAAATATTGTAGTACAATCTTGTCCTTTCTCCCACGCATAAGATGACAAAGCCATCTCTACCTCTAACAGAGAAGCATCTCTGTAAATGCCATCTGCTGCTCTTGAGCTTAAAAAGTTCATGTTCAAATTTGTCCTGATGAAATCCTTTGGCATCTTCCTGAGGCTTTTCTGCCTTCCTGCCAAACATTAATTGGTACCTGTTCCTGGACATTTTAATACTCTCACACAGCTATGGAGATTAGCCTAAAGCAACTTGTTGCCTCCCAGTCCTTTCTCTAAGACTTTGACTTACTTTCAGAAGCCTGACTGAGATCTTTCTTCCAAGGCTGCATGACCTGGATTGCTTCCTTATTGTTTCTTTATTAAGATTTCATTTCTAAAGGCATATATTGCCACATGGCTTTGGAAGCTTTGTGCAGTGATCTTACTACATGCCCAGCGTTCACTTAACTCTTTTTTTTTTCAGGAAAAGCTATCCCTCTCTCATCTATGGGAAACACTACTGAGTGATGCCCTCAGCAGAGCATAACAAAGATGATTAAGGGACTGGAACATCTCTCATACGAGGAGAGACTGAGCGAGTTTGGCCTGTTTTCTTTGGAGAAGAGAAAGCTGAGAGGTCATCTGATTAACATGTATAAGTTAATGAAGGGAGAATGTAGGGAGGAAGGGGCCAAGCTCTTCTCAGTGGTGACCAGTGACAGGACAAGGGGTAATGGGTATAAGCTGAAAAACAGGAAGTTCCATCTCCATATGAGGAAGAACTTCTTTATTGTGAGGGAGACAGAGCCCTGGCACAGGCTGCTCAGGGTGGTTGTGGAGTCGCCTTCTCTAGAACCTTCAAAACTCACCTGGATGCCACTCTGTGCCCCATGTTCTAGGTGTCCCTGATAGAGCAGGGGGGTTGGACAAGATGATCTCTAGAGGTCCCTTCCAACCTCAATCATTCTGTGACTCTGTGATTCTGTGACTTATAAGTGGTTACTGATTTGCTCCATAATCAAATCTTTGTACATGTATCAAGTCTTCTGAAGGAATGTAACCAATCAGCAGTCTTTTCCTCTCTCCACTGACTGTAATCTTGCCCTTTCCACTGGTCATAATTCAAAGATTTATCAGCCTGAAAGCTGATGCAAATTGTGTTATCCAACAGTTTACTGCCCTTCCAAAACACTATGTCCCCCTGTACAATTTGGATTGCAGTCTTAAAAACTCCCTATCTGCATTAATGATAACATGCATACATTTTATTTATCCGTATTTTAAAATATATTTTATTTGCACAGGTCATGAGATTATTGTCTGGTGAGTTTAAAGTCTGAGAATTATCTCTCAAAAGACTGTTTGTTTCTGCTCGTGGCTGCAGACCTCAGCCTACAATCTAAGGTTCAGGCAATGCTAGTAAAAAATAGTACTTTGTTAGATGTTAGAGATTCTCTCAAAACATGAAGCATGATAAACTGAGCATAAGTAAAACACCTTGCAAGTGGAAGCCACATTTAAGGAGAGATCTTGATGCCAGTTTTAAATATACAGTATTTGGAAACAGAGAAAGTTATTTCTCAGACATCCTCCATGGATTTAACCCTTTCAGTGATGCAGAAACCTTTATCGAATGACATTTGTTTTTCCCAGCACTGCAGTGGAACATCACAACTCTCCTCAGGTTACACTAAGACATTTTGGTCTCCTGGCACAAAACTGGCTCCAAAAATTTCTCCCCTAACACTGAGATGAGGTGACATGGCGACCTCAGAGTGAGCAGATCTTAGATCTTTACTGCAGTTGTAGCACTCACCGGCATAATCGAGATCATTCCCTGCTGTCATGACTCAGGACTTGTTTATGCTTAACAAGTGGCAGAGGCATGATTAGATTTATCTAAAGTCAATCTAGTTACACTGGAATGAATCTGTGTTTTAGCTGCATTCCAAATGGTTAAAACCTCAGTTATATCAATTTGCTGTAATTGAAACTACAATACAAATGAGATTGTAAATGCATTTAAGAGTTATTGGTGCTTCAATTTTGTGGTACACTAGTACAAAAACACTCAGTACTTTCTTCCCTGCTGCCCTGAAGAACAGTATCTCCTACATTGGTCATATTTTTAAAATAAAAAATAATCTTTATCCTATATGAATATTAGAGATATTTGTGGTGTGTAATCTGGATTTTGTCCTTGTATGAAGAAGTAAAAAGCACTAGGAAACTTCTGTTAAGAGCAGGCAGTAGTAAATGAATATTTGCAAGGTTGTAGTATAGGTGGCCAATATAGCTCTTCCAGTTACAGAGGAGGTTTTACTTCAGTAGCATAAAAAACAAGAAGAATTATTTCTGTTCAGTGCTTTATGTAGATGATCCATCTATACTTCATCTGCTGAATTTCACAACTCTTTTGTTCTGCTTTGTAGGAAAATGTTTCTTAATATATGTGATGTACATAAATAGTGTGCGCATGGCACAAATATTTCAATCTCCTGAAGAAGCCGTGAATTCACTTATAGGACAGTATTGCCAATTATGGCCTGAATATGTAATATTACTGTTGTATTTATTTTGAAAATATGTTGACCGAAAATTAAACTTAAAAAATGCAACCACTGGTGCAGTGTTACTTGTTCTGCTACTTGTTCTGTTAACTTGTCTTAGAAAGGATATTTAAGTAATTCATATCCATATAAAACACAAAAAATGGTATGCAAAGTTGAATGTTATGTACAAAAAGAGTCAGGGACATGAGACAGAGCCTGTTCTTGGTTCATCCTTACTATGAAGCAATCTCAGTCTTCCTCCAAATCCTTCACTCTTTCATGTACAAACACACATGCATCCATTTTTGTTCCTTTTTGCTGCTCCTTAAGAAAGAGAGACAGATGCCCTAGTGCAAAAGTCACAAGAGCAACATGATTTGCATTTTTAAAATATCTGGCCTTTATATTTATAATGGTTTTAGGCACCAGAAAAGCTGAGGAATCCATCTAACTTACTGAAACCTCAGGGGAAAAATGATATGTAAGATGGATGCAAGATTTTTTATCATATTGTAAATAACCCCTTATATTTTGAGTCACAAAATACATGGGGTGCCTGCACTGCTTAGTGACTCAAATCTGCCTGTCTGAAAGTGAATTATATTTGCTTATCACTCATGCATGACTGTGTTCTTTTTTAGTTGGCCAGATTGTTTCTTCCTGGAAAGTGCTTTTAATTTTTAGTGATCAACAAGAAATTGTTCTTTCCCCAGGTGAGGCTGAGATCACACTACTCCTCCATACAATTGCTCCAGGCACTGTTTGTGTATTTTTCCCGAGTGCACCATGAGGGCCCAACCCTATATTCCCCAGACACTCAGACTGCCACTGATTCACTGGATGTTTTGGATGTTCAGAGTATACAAGACAGGACCTAGACCAAAAGGTCAATCTGCATTGAACTTTCTCTCCTATTATCTGGATGTGAGTTTAGCCTAATGCCATACTGAAAATATTTTTATGCTGTACTTCTCTGTTCCCCTCACTTTCTAGCTTTTTGGTGTCTTGGATCTCCAGTCTTTCTCCCTATCTCTCCTCCTCATTCTGTTTTTCTGAATCTAGATTTTTGCCCATATGCCCAGGAAAACTATGGAAGCCCCTTTATAATACTCTGCTTTCCTCAGATTTGCTTACACTGCCGCAGGGATAGCTATAATCAAGTCAGCTAGTCATGGTGCTATAGGCAGTGACATGTCACAGCCATCAACTTTTTACTGCCAAGCTAAAAATGAGTGAGTATCAATGGCCTTAGTAATTATAGCCATGCTTAAACCTAGGCCTTCACCTTTTTGGTGGAAATAGCATTACAGCCAACTGGAGAGAGTTGGGATGCAAATACACACAGCACTTTTGTCTCACCTCAAGGCAGGCCCTGCTATGTACCATCTTCTCCCCCTGAGGAGGACCTGAGCACTGGGCTGCATTGCAAGAGCTCTGTCCAAACTTTAACTATATCTGCTCTTCATTCTTCATTATTTGGCCCTGTAAATCTGTGTTTTAAGAGTTTTATTTTACGTTCTTCCTACATTCATTCCCTGAAACAATTTCGGATTTTTTTTTGTTTTCTGCTTTTTTTTTTTTGTCGTCTTTTTTTTTGTCGTCTGCTTTTTCAATTTGTCTAACTCATGAAACTTTTTGTTTCCAGACATTATGATTTTTACCCTCTTGTTGTTTGTTTCTGGTTTTTACTATTTGTATCGTGGTTGCTGCTAGCTCCCTTGCTCCTTGTGATGGACAGATCATGCAGGGTTAGAAATAATTCTGTTTCAAGAATTTTGCAAACTTAAGAGAGAGTACAGGCAATAACAAGTTGGAAGGAAGAGAAAACTTGTTATCTCCATTTTACAGAAAGGAAACTGTAGCAGGAGAAAAATACTGGTTTTGGAAACCTGAAATGTAGAAAGCCTGTGGCTGAGCAGGAGGAAATGCCAGGCTTCCCAGACTTCAGTGTCTTGCTTATAACTTCTTACTGATTTCTGCAAGTGTCTGCAGTGTAATACTTGCAATGTAGTGATCTGTAGTGTGATAAAGATAATAATAATGGCTCCTCCATGAAGGAGCTAATTTCCTACGTGATTATGGGTTTTCAAGCTTACCATAAAAGTCTGTAATTATTTGACCAACACTGCATTGAATAAGCAATAATTATCTGAAGGAAAACAATTTTATTTGATGTTTTTTCAATGACCAACTCAGATCCTGTTGTGAAAGCCCACTGACTAGCCAACCTTGTAAGTTCCGATGCCTGCATTTAACCAACGAATTCATTAAAGGCATTTAGAATAACTCAGTTTTCCTAACTTAAGTCCACACATTTATTAAGATGAACACTGATTTACATTCTGATAAATTCACAGAATTCTTCTCAGTTTGCATTCAGAAACTTTCCATTATTTCAAATGAGTGTTGTTAATGACTGCTAATGAATATCTTTTTTATTATTTAATGTTAAACATTAACTGCAGTATAGATGACTCTTCCCGTATTTATTCTCATGCAGTAGTCATGTGTACCTAGACAAGTCTCTGCAGTTAATCTGTCACTTGTCATCAGTATGTTACTGCTTGTCCCCCATTGTTTTCACCTGCTCTAAGCTGGCCCATTCTGGTTCCATTTGTGTGGGGGAGATTTTGCACAAATATAAAACAGGAAGAAGTCTAGAAAGAACCAAGAGGATTCCCAGAACATTATGGATCATGCCTAAGCAGATATCTACATGGACCTGCAGAAAACCACCTACTTCAGCCCTGTGACTATATATGAACGCATATGCAACACAGAGTCAAAACAGCTCCAAGAGCATGGCCATACTCTTCTGGCAGGCAAAATGACATCATGGGGCAGGATAAAAAGCCTTGATGCTGCCTACATCACTTTGGGCAGCATCAAGATTTCCATACTTGTAGCACAGCCTTGGCCTCTTGAAGGGTGTAACTGCCATAGGATGAACACGTTTTTGAGCAATGCCCACTAGTTTAGAAGTGCTCAAAGCTAAATGTCACATTGTGCAAGTACATGGAGCCATGTCTCACTTTGGCTTTGCTTACATGTCCTTCTTCCCCCTAGCGTGAGTGTCTGCTGCTTCTGAGCGTGGACTGAGAGAGTTAATCTGACTATAAATACAGTCATGTAGCAAAGCATAAATACGCTTTAAACATACTTAGGCCACAAAAAGGATTCCAGGATTAATATAATTGCTATGCTTTTGCCTCGGTAAATGTGATGTGATGAGTTTATTTAATTGGCTTGGTGCAGCGCCGAGGCATGGGGATGAGAAGCGAAAGGAAAGTGCAGCATCTCTGAGGCTGCCCTTACTCATGGAAGAAGCTTCTCAGACGTCTCATAGAAGCCAATATTCATGTCTATTCAAAGTGAAAAGTAGTAAATGAGTGCACTGACATTAAAACAAAAACCAAACTCACCAACTGTACTCTGATACCTTGATAAAGACCAAGAGATATCGGAATGAAGACTAGAGATATGCCAAACTCTGATCTCACAAACACTGTTGCAAATATGAAGAAATATGAAGTAACTCCAGTGAAATCTGTGAAGTGAATTGGAAAAGGGCCTAGAGGGGATTATTTACACCACATAAATTTAGGTAATGACTCAACTGTCTAATTTATGATGTTAGAGGCTCCTCAGGCACCTCAAAGGAATTCAGAGGCACGCAGGATATACCTGCAGTCTAAATTGTTCCATAGAAGGATAAATCTATCTCTCCACTAATGGTAAAGATAGTTTGGAGAGGCTCTATGACTTTGTTGATTAAATTAAGTGTGCAAAATCAAGCAGAATGAAAATGCCCTGAGGTATCCAGAATGCAGAATCATAGAAAAGAAAATATTACCTTTTCAAGAAAATCTGTTGCTAATGCAAAAATATATTGGTGTCTCATAGACCAGATCCCTGAGACACTGCAGCCTGTCCTCAAAACTTGACTGTCATTAAGAGAAGCCTCTATTTCAGTACAAAATTTCCAGCCATTAACCAAGTTTCTCTCCTTCTCAAAATCTTTATATGTTATCACTGAAGCATTAGAGCATGTTTCAACTAGGAGGGTAATACACTCACTCTAATACACTTGGAACATCCTATCTGGCTCCAAATGGATGTCTGTGCTGTTTGGCAGTCTCTGGTTATACTGGAATAGTAAAGTATACCTACAAGAGCAGCCTTTTATAATCTCCAAACTGTAGCACCTTTCTGACTTTACTCTGACATGCTGAAGTGCGGATGATTGCACATGAGGAAGCATGGTCAACAGGGTGAAGTAGGACTCTTCTATGACTGAGCCCACCCACTGCATCATCTTGAAACAATATCCATTCAGTTAGCAATATTTGTTTGTAAATATCTTCAGTCTCTTCAAGGCAAAGTTTACCTGTTAAACTGAACGTGGCATACCTAAAACCACAGGCCTCTGTAATGTCCAAGTCAGGCAAAAGTAACTAAGATCTGAGAGAAGCATAGATTCACAGAACGGTTCTGATTGGAAGGGACCTTTGTTGATCATCTATCCAACTTGCTCAAGCAGGATCACCAGAGCCATAAATCCACAACCATGTCCAGATACCTTTTCTGAGATGGTAACTTCTTAGCAGGATTCTGCTGCAATGAATCCAATAATTACTCTGGCTAATTATCCTACTGAAGAAAAACATTTCAGAATATTGCATCCAATGAACTCTCAGTTGTTAGTCACCAGTTGAGGGCTAAGAGAGGATGCTGATGGAAAGAGTATAGGGCTGTTTCAGTAAGTGAGTTTAATGTGCATTGTCCTACTTGATATGGCCTGTCAGCAGGCATATCTGCATGTCTCTGGGTCATGAATATAGTCACTCCTACCAACGGACACATACTCAAAGATATTTGTGTCAATGAAGGGACAGGCTCAAGACTTGTTACAGGACCTGCTTGCAACATGCAAGTTTAATACAGTTTAATTCATCATAATTTCTCTAAGTGTTACAACCAACCAGAGAATTAGAACAAGGAATCTTTGTAGATTATCTCACCATTGTCAGTCATTCTGGGCTTTTCTTTTCAGCAGAGAAAAAAAGAGGTGGGAAATCCTGACCTTTACACCGTTCACATTTCCAGGTCAGCCTGCCATAGCATGAGTGTGTCCTCCACAGCTGTAAGTGGCCTTTGATTTGTAAAGGTGTGATGTCTCTTGGTATGGTTTCATCATGGTTGGCTCACAGGCAACCTAGCCAGGATGATCTGGTTAGTAGCAAGTAGGATAGTGGTGGCTTCATGCTTTTAAACAGATAAAGAGTTTTTCTGTTACTGTACTATCTCTTCTGCATTGCCTCTGCAGCTCTGTGCTATTCTTCCGGCAGATTTCCTGGAAGGTGCCTATGTCATCCTGACCAATCTTTTGTCAGTAACTGATGTTTCTTTCCCTAACAAGGTGTGTCTTGGTCAAGTCAAGCAAATTTCTTTTTCAAGTTCAGAAAAAAAAAGATCCTTCTTGAAGCAGCTTCTCAATCTACTTGTCTTCTTCAGCCCTGTTTACTTTTCTTATTCTCAGCATGTCCAAACCTGAGGAGATGGTAGCTTCTGGAAAACCCACAGTTGGGTAATGTTAAAAATGGTTACTATATGTGAAGTCAACACATCCAACAGGTCTGCAGAAGACCCTCGATAGCCTGTGGTACTAGCCTCATGGACAGAGAACTGTCCACTCATGACAACCTCAAGCATTTTAATTGGTCATTGCTGGGTAGCTGATTGTGGGCTGAGGAAAAGAGAAATCATGTGTTTCTTAGCACTTGACACGAGCCTTTGACTTAAAGTTAAAGCGGAATGGCAATTCACAGGGACATATTGTTCCCCTGCAACTCTGAGCACATGGCTTCAGCACAGTAAAAATTGCCTGTTTGTTTGCATAAGGCTGAGACAGAGGGCTGAACAGTATTCCAGCTCCTATAGACAATGCTGCTCCATTCAGCTGTATCTTTTTGGCCTGTGGCATTTGTACCTGGGACCTCCAGCTACTCCTCCATGCAAGGACCAGGCAGATCTGAGGTGTTGCCAGACTGAGTGCAGTCATTTTTGGGTAGACAAAAGCATTATAGAGAAAGCATCCCAAAATGCTTTAAATCTTTTTTGCTAAGTCATCTTGCTTCTCCAAGACAACATAGGTCTTCTGCGAGGCCTGCTTCTTCTCAGACTGAAGTCTAAAACATATCAGTTTGGGGGCATATCATGTCATTTCCTTTTCTCCTCAGGTACTGACTGCTGATTTTTTCAATATTCTACATTTCCCAAACATCACATCCATCACAAATAAAGTATCCTCTTATAAGAAGTCAAATGCTGATCTAGTTTTCTCTTCTTTGTTTAAAAGCATTAGGTTTCCTCCAGCAATATATTCCTTGATACTCTGACACAAATGACATCCAGAACTAAACCTATCTCTAGTGCAAGGCCTATAAACATGGTGAAACACATTTTGTTCTTAAGCAGTTAACTACTAATGGCTGATGGTGGATTTACAATGGTGTAATCAGGCATAGAATTTGTTCCAATGTGTTTTTAATACAAGTAGAGAGACTCAGGCTATTTATTATGGGAGTCATATAAACAAGTCATTCAAACAAAATCCTCCTAATTTTACAACAGTCTAGACATGTAGCATATTGTAAAGCTGCATCTAAGGACAGTGTCTTTAAGGTTTTTATCCTTATTGCCAGTTCAGAGGAGAACTAAGGATAAATGTGTCAGACTAACACCTAACTTATTATCCTACAGTACCTAAAAAGAGTTTCAGAGTCATCTAAAAAGCCCTTTGCTTACTACATGATAAGGAAGTTTTATTTTGTGTTTGCTCTGTTGGGATTATGTTGGCTTTACTGTATTTTGCCAAGTTTGCACACTTTCTGTGGGAACCCTCCTCATTCCATTGGATTGGGATGATAGGAAGCATTTTATTAGAGCTTACTGGAAAAATGTGCCCTCAGTGCCAAGGAGTCAGGACTGTTGTCCAGCTGGCGGCAGACAGACAATGCGTAAGTTACAAAAAGTTGCAGAATTGCAAGGCTGCACGGAAATTCCCGTCTCAGCTGGTGCTTGCTCCCTGAAGACTCATGCACCTTCCATGGAACGCATGCAAACCTCCACACGTCAATCCTGAGCAATATTTAGGAGATATGCTGTAAGAATTGCCTGAAAGTTAGCAGCACTGTGAGGAGCTGGGGCTGGCCAGAACTGATGGACTGCTTCAGTTCACCCCAGATTCCCCTGGACATAGCGGCAGCATGATGCCTTCTTTCTTCATTGAGCTGCTTGGTGCACTGCTTGCGTGAAACAGACGATGGAAATATCCCATCATCAAGGGCACGTTTTTCTTGTCAGAATGCATATGTGCCTCCTTTCTTTGAATGTTGATGAGAATATTGCAAAGCAGAGATCTGTCCATGGCGATCTCTACAGAGTCAATGACATCTGGAAGTAGAAAATGCCTCCCAAATATTTACGAGATATGTCAGTGATTTCCGGATTACTAGTTTTCCCTTATGTCTAACCTGAAACTTGTTTGCTGCATTTTTAGGTCATTGCTTTATTTGGGAAATCATAGAAATTAGAGTTTATGGGTACTGTTCTAAACAAGAAATTCAAGAGATAAATGGAATTTCAAGTGATGGCAGACTCAGAGAGAGAGGTGTCTTGAGGAGAGATTTGAAATTTTTTTAGCATTTTTTGTAGCACAGGAAATGCCAGAGAGGGAAGACAGGAATTGTTAGTGGGAGCATGCAATGGAAACTGTGGCCATTATTGGATAAACAGTGGGAGTAAAAAACATAATTTTAATAGGAGCAGCACACTATCTCTGAGCATGATATGTTGTGGGACTAAGTGTCAATGGAAAGACAAAATGGGATAGAGGAGGATGCAACTCTCAAAATATTGGAAAAAAGGTTTTGCTTGATTGACAGCACACAAGTGTTCTGAATGAATATCAGTCTATAAAGTCTGTAAGTGTTCACCATCAAAGGCTGAAACTTCACTCTTTCTCTTTTCTTACTTTTTTTTTCAAAAAAATGTTAAAATACAAATAGATTTTTATCACAACTTTAGATCCAGGATCAGATCTACATTCCTAACTTACCTACCTCTAAATAGCTGAGGCAAAACATAGAAGTGATGATAGTTTGGGCAAGAGCATATTCAGATCTAATGTTTAACATAAAAGTATTCTAGTTCTGAAGCTTGATGCTGAGATAGGAGATGCAAATCTTTGTTTTATGTGTGGCCCAGATTTTATTAAAATACATGAGATCAAAAATATTCTGAAGAAAAGTAGCAAGAAAAAACATTTTCCCCCATCTTTTATAATCTGCTTGTTTCCTTTCTTGTATCAATACAATGCAACATCAGCTATCACATGCATTTCAGTTTAAACTTTCAACTTTAGCGTTCTCTTCTGGATTGTCATTTTAATAACAGTGATAAATATAAATCATGATTCAGTAAAGTCCCTAAGCACTTCCCTTTCTGTGAGTCTATGAGATACAGTTGTGTGAGTGATAAATGTTCCAGGCCATGACTGAACTGGAAAAAAATGAGGGATGAGATTTTGGGAAAGGGAAGCCAAAATGGAAAGTCTATAATATTTCATTTTTCTTTAGTCTGAAATATTTTATCTGAAATATTTAGTGTTGGGCTTACTTAGCTCTTTCTGAAAAAAACAAGGTTAAGAATGAAATGTGAGATTTCAAAATGAGACTTTGACCTTTCTGTACAATCGTTCTCCCAATTTTGTTTTTGAATGCAATTGCATTTTTTTTCAGCAAAACACAAATTAGCCTAGCTGTCCTGTAAATGTCCTTATGCTACTCATGATTGGAAGTTAGGCAACACTAATGTGTTTTGCAACATTAAGGTGAAATAAGAGCATAAGAAAGTCTTTGGATGGAATGCAGAAAGATAGACATGGAGAATACAGATAAGTGTGTGCAACGACTGTATTGTAGCATGTAAACTGTCTGCAAAAGTTTAGCTAGCTTACAAACAGTCTTGCAATGTGTTTGCGTTTTGCAGGCCAACAAACACTCATCAGCAAATCAGTGAGGCCAGTCAAGATGTCTGTAACCCAGCAAGAGGCACAGAGAAAGCAGCAGCAACAGAAGCAGAAAACTCCTCTCTTCTGCCTGCCTGCAGACTTTTAAAACACTGGTCCCTAGCAAGCTGTTGGGAAGTGTGCTCTCTTTTACCCTTCATGTCTTTTGCATAGCAGAGAGAAATCATCTTCTCAAAGGCTGGTACTTTGATCACCCTCAGACCCTCAGAGATCAGAGGATGACTAAGGGTCTTGAGAATTAAGCTCTTGCTCTCTCTCTTGCTCATGCAGACACACAAAAACACACACAGAGGCACATTTTCATGTTTTTGTTATTGACGCAGAGGCACTTCAAGGAGATATCCTTACAGCGCACGTACATAACCGACACATTACACAAATGTTTGCTGTGTACCGAATAATCAAGGAAACAGACTCATGTTTATTATTACTGAATCAGCAACAGTCTAATGGATTAAAAACATCCTCCTTTTTTTTTTTTTTTCCTCTCTCCTGTTGTGAAAGTGCCAGTGTTGTAAACTCTCCCTGCAAGAGAAGTGGGTGGAGAAGAAGCAACTCATGACCTCCTCGGTCTGTGTACTCCTGATCTCCCAGGTTAGGTCTTCTGGCCAGAACCCAAAATCCCAGACCATCAACCACAAATACTTGGAGCCAACTGGATCGGGAAAGAATACAGTAAATGTCTGTTTCCGGTTCACAGGCCCCTTAGCGTCACCACATATTTGGGAAGTCTGTCTGGCTTCCTGACTTTGAGAGTTTCTTGATTTAAGCTTCAGGGAGCAATATTGAAAGGGGAAAAACAGGGCTTACCTAAACCTCATGAATAGTCTGAACATCTCTGTCTTTTAAAGCTTTTAAGCCTTAATTTACTGTATTTTGTTGGGGAGAAGGAGGCCTGTTTCTAGTAACTCCTCTTGCTAGGACCGATTTTGGCTCTTTACAGGTATGCTCTCCAGATTGAACGACATACTCTAAAATCAGTCTGAATTCTTCTTTATCTCTCAAGACTTCCAGTGATTTCACTGATATGAGGACTAGAACTTGCAGCCTCTGAATTCCTACAAAAAAGGCTTAGTCTACACTAAAACAGTATTTTCTTAAATCTGAAACTACTGCCAGTTCTATTTAAATGCAAACATAAGCTAGTTCTTGTGAAGCTTGTTTGCATCCAAATTAAATCAGTAACTTCACTCAGTGATTCAGTGTGTCTGAACATCTGCTTTTAATGTGGGAAGACTAAGATTTAGCACTGCTTTGCATGCTGTTATAAAACTATTTTTAATCCCAAAAACTGTGATGAGTAGCACAGCACAGAGGCCTGGCTACCAAGGGGCATGGGAAGTGGTACTGTAGTAAGACATTGTACCTGTCCTGCCTCATTAAAATGGCTCAACTTCATGAGCAGCTCCTAAAAGGAGCTCTAATGCATGAGAATAAGAATAGAATTCCTACAATGGTTTAAAGAGGGAGAGGGAAGATGTACAAGTATGCAGAGAGCTGGCATTGCCGGTACTGAATGCAGTAGTTAGAAAAACAGAAAAAAACAAAAGCCAGGAGATAAGGAAAAAGTAAGCAGGACCTTTCTCTCTTTCCAATGTCAATTCCTAACATGGCCATTCCCGTCATAATCTGCCAAGTTGTGCGTTGGTGGAAGGAATCCTCAATGAGTTGCAGTATTTTGCATCCGTTTTGGTGCGTGTTACGGGGCTGTGATTTCTGGAGCTGTGGCTGCATACTCAGCATCAGCCTTTCATTCATTGCTGGAATCAGAGTACAAACTGTTCCTTCTAGGACAAGGACAGCATTCCTAATGGATTCCTCACCACCCCAACATGTATTGCACCACCTCAGCCAGCAATTCCGATCCACGTTTCCCTGATTTTTCCACATTCTTGCAAAAATTACTCTGGAAGGGTCACATTTCCAGAGTCAGGCCTACCGATAAGTATACTTTCTCTTAGTCAGAGTTGAACTGCACACACTTGGCAACATGCCTGAGGAAGCATCCACAACGTAGCATTCGCTATTTACTCAAAGCGGTTATCAAAGGACACAGAAGTTTTTATTGCTTCTCTTTGGGCTGTTGTTCCATCGAGGCTAAACTCTTCTCACAGGTTTGCCCTGCTCTTTCTGTGGCTCTGACTCCTTGCATGAGATATTCAATAGTCAGTGGGAAGGACCAGGAAAGCTGCTGATGAGAATGTGTCTTAAACACAATTTAAAACAAATAGTTTATTCCCTGAATCTCTGGGGGAAAGACCTTGTAATTTTTAAGGCCTGGTCTTTCTCATTTAATACTCTGAAAATGGCTCAAGGGAAGTTATGTTAGCAATTAGACACAAAAGCCCCCTTCTCATTGCACAGGTTGCTTGCTTTCCTTCAGCATGTAATGTACTTGTAAAACACACTGGTGGGAGCTAATCTGGTTAGGCAGCTGACTGAAAGCGCAGGCTGACCCCACAGCCTGGGGCTGTTACAGTCCCACAGGCCCCAGAAGTAATTGTCTATATGACATGACGCAGCCATGGCCATGCGGCGTCCTCCTGCTCCATCCACCCAGCTCATGTGAGCCCAAGGACAGGATGGCCCCTGCTGTCATGCTGGGTCTTCACCCCACAAAGTGCCAAGGTTTTGTAGATGGCAAAACTAACCATAGCAGTAAGTCCACAGAAATACTTTCATACTCTCTTTCTTGTGTAATTCCTGGTCAACTTGCTGCAGAGATATGTCTGTTCTTTGCTCATCAAAGAGCAACGCTGTCAGCAGGAAGAGGGTGTTGTGTCCAGGGAGGTGTGGGGCCGTGAAGCACTCCTCCAAACAAACTCTGTCACCATAGGTGTGTTCAGGCCAAGCCATCACTTGGCACTGGCTGTTCCCCAGAAGCAAAACTTGTTGTGCATGTTTGTAATATTTAGCTTCACTGAAGCATCTATGCAACACTAATCAAAGGAGGAAAAGACTTAGATGTGACAGAGGGCATCATCTTTCCACTGAAAATCATTAGAGGAAATCAGGCAAGTGACAGAACATATTGGTATTGCCATAGTCCTTGTGAAACATAAAAACATACAAACATCGACAACTCCAGTGCAAAGGATCAGAAAATGGCACTGTTCTGTCTAATTTCTATAACTCTGAGTCATTACAGGTAGGGTCTAGCATGTCTAGCAAGCAAGAAATTTTCCATCAGAAGATTTTTTTTTCCTAATAAAAGAATTTCAGGCTCTTTCATATGAAGAATATTTCCTTGCCACAGAACACCATATGAAGAATATTTGCTTGCCACAGAAAACCATTCTTTGGCCTCTAAAAAGCCAAATGCCTGGCTTTGTGTCGTCATTCCCAATAGGTGCTGAGTTTCTCTGCTCAGCTTTGTCTCCCAGAGATTCCTCCTGGAAGACGATAGCTGCCAGTGGGTGGTCAGGCAGGAAGCTTGGCCTTGCAGGTCCATGACACACCTGAAGAGCAGCTCCCATTAGGCACTTGTTCTGAAATAAAAAATCTGAAGTGTCCCTATACGTCCTATAGTACTATGTCGGAATGCACACATAAACAGTCAAACAAGCAGTGCTAAAGAAATACACCTTTCTGTGTTGTTACGAGTTTCCTGTACTCTTCACTTTTCTTGAATCTTTTGATTAAGCTAAAGTGATATGTTTTGTTCTGCAGTGCACATGGGAAATTCAGATTGTACTTGGAACTACTTGAAAATAGTCCCATGTGCACTTTTGCTTAGGAAGGATGTTACCTGGTCACTGTTGTCATTAACATACGTGCATCATTTGTCTCCCTTTGGAGGTGTGCCAGTACCTAAGAATATGTTTTCTGAAGAAACCTTCTCTCCTCCTACCTCTGCTTAAAGTCAATAATAAAGCTGCCAATGCCATGACTTCAATGGAAGTAAAGAATATTTCTGAACCTCTTCTTCCCTCACCTCTGGTTTTGCTCTACTCTGCCAAAACTGACATATGCCCAGTCTTTCTGATAAATCATCTTTTTTTAAATCAAATATGCCTAGTTATGGCAAAGAAATTACTGAAGGCAATTAAGTACCTTGTAGCTCATTTTATCAAGACTTTTAATACTCTTCCTGTTCTTATTTATATTAGTGGGAATGTATGTTCATTGATAAAGGTGAGATCCCAAGAGAGATTTAGGGGCCTCAAGCCAGTTCAGGTGACTTACTGTCTGTTGAGATCATCTAACGAGGAACACAGAGCCTAAACAACTTGTGGATTTGGGCCTCCCTCCAGATTTACAATGGGGATAACAGAATTTGCCTTTTGTAGCTCTGTCGTTTATTTTAGAGGCCTGTGTTGCATGTTTGCTACTTGGCAGGATGAAAGCTATGATGTGAATAAATATACTGCAACCACAAATGAGCAAGCAAATGGAAGGAAGTGTTTAAAAAATGCTTTCAGTGAATTTTTCAAGTTACAAGAATGGCAGGAGGTATTTTCTAGGAAGAAAGAGTTTCTAAATTGTTTTATGCAAGATAGTCTAATTTATGATTTCATTTGGAAAAAGAAAGTTAGAGGTAACTACTGTGAACTAAATAGTTCTGTTAGAACATGAGCACTCTGGAGCTTGGTTTCTTTCAGAAAGAACATGTTATATCACTGTGATCATCATTTGTTGCAACATCACAAAAATATGATACTGAAATTATATTGCAGCTCTCTGAAAGTCCACTTAGTCCCTTATTTTTTCCTAGTCTGATCTCATCCTCGTAAGGAACAGCCAAATATTTTTCCTCACCATTGTGGCCAAGGACAAGCCCCATGTATGACTTATTTGTTTCTTCGTCAGACTCACATATGTTGGACATTTCTGTAGTTGGTGGTACTGTATGTCCGATGCCAGAAGAGCTGAAAAATGACCTCTTACTGTGAACTGGTTAGTCATTTGTAGTCAATAATCACTGGGTACCTTCTTCTGGGTTAAATAATCACAGAATACTCTCTGAGCAAATTATTCATATGATCACAGTGTGACAACAAAAGATATATTTGATTGATTTCAAAATATAGATTTGTAAAGATTCAAAATAGAGATTCAAAATATAGACTCAAAGTATAGATTTATAGAATAACTCCAGTTCTAGATTTACATGTTGATCATATTTCAATCTTACCTGCATTAATGGGCACAATTTAATGTACCCTAGGTTTTTTCAATTGTCATACTTCTGTTCAGATTCAGGGTCTGTCCCATCTTCAATATTAACTAATGTATACATCTCCTTTAACCTTTGTTAAGTGAAAAATCACTACTAAAGAGATGGGTTTGACTATTATCATACCTAATAACTAAACCACTTTACCCTACCCACTATTACTCGCTCTCTTACTTGGGTAGGACTTGCTCTTGCTTTAAATCTCATCTAGAGATGAGCCAGCTTATCACCAATAACAACTGCAAATAAAAGACATGTCAGGAGTCCCTCCAAATTTTTTCCGCAATGGTAAAGTAAGTAGTTAGACTGAGTGTGTTTTTTATCCATTGCATGGTAGCAGTGGCATCAATAAATAGACTTTCTCCAGCAGCAATGAGAGGACAACTAATATGAAATGGTGGGATGTGCTCATCTACTGGCACAAAATCAAGTAAGTAATCTTTTTAATATTTCTAACTGCTAGCACATTTAATTGGGATGGGTTACTCTCATGTGTTGAACAGTGTGTAAGAGTTAAGAGCTCACCCCTCCATTCCTAGTTAGAAGAACAATTATTTTGTTCTCCATCTTTGGGGTAACTTGTAGCATTCCCACTCCACTGTTGTCTACTATAAAAAGCAAATAATTGGAGAAAAAGAAAAAAAAAAGGAACCATCCTACTATAACACTACAACAGCAGAAACACAACGTGCACAACGTGTAGAACCTAGTATGTAGATAATGCAGATACATGCTTTTTTATTGCTAACAGAGTATATGTTGCTTATATAGATGTGATTGTCTTCTTTGCTGATGCACTTGGTAACAACTGCATGTATTTTGCAAAAACATGGTCTTTAAAATGCTTGTCCACGATCCTGTAGGTTTTTGTGAGGAAACAATGTATTTTTAATATTGAATTCAATGAGAGAACAAAAAATAGAGTCAGAAAGAAAGGAGAAATGCAAGAATATTTAAAGATATATAAAGAATAAAAAAATAAGATAGATAACTCAAAGTAGGAACATACTTAAGGGAGCACTGTGGAGTATTAGATCAATAACATTCCTCATGGCAGGAACGAGCTCCTAGAGGACAGATCTCTGCTCCTCTGTGGAATAATCTCTTGCACTAGGGAATAGTGCTGGAACTTCTTCATACGAACAATAAATTTCCCTGTCACTGCAAAATGCTTGGCTGTTTTTTCCTTTTTTTTGTTTTTAGCTTTGCTTTCTGTTTCTAATCTTTTCCAGGATTACTAAACGCACAGCTTAACTTTTTATCTTGTACAGGAATTATGTCCATAACTGAGAAAGAACATAGGGACTAAATGCCTTAGGGACTTAGATGATGGAATATAGAGACTTTTATCTTGGGGTTGCTTTCTTGAACAGGACCCAAGTTGGTAGTGACCTAAATTGCCTCAGCATAATGACTGTTTGGTCTTCTCTGTAAAATGTGTTTGGTGGTCTCAGCTTAATTCCTGATAAAAACTTGTTTGTGCACTAAATTGCTTCCATAACTGGTATCCTCGTTGGCAGTCTCACAGAAAGGTCAAGGATCTGAAGGGAACTATTTTTTTCATGCTGCACGCTGGTCCCTTCTAGTCATGCGAACTGAGGAACCAGTACAGTTTACAGAGATTTGAAGTCTGCCTGCTTGTTAATCTGCTTCCTCTCAAGAACATAAATTGCGAGTTAACTTTGGAACATTACTTATAATGTTAAATAAAGCTTCATTCATACAGGGCTTTTAACATGCTGAGGACCAAGGTATCTCCCAGATCTTCAGAAGAGAAAGGAAGAGCTCGCCCATGGCAGGTCAAAATTAGGCAGTTAGAGGCTTATGTCTGGATATAGATGTAGTACACAAATAATGTAATTCAGATGACAAATGCCTCTCAGCCCTCCCCTCTTTTCCTTTCATCCTACTCCTTGTTTCTGGTTTCTCTAGTTTAATGGTATGTGTATTTATGTAGGTATTTGACGTATCAGATCAGGAAGCTCTATACATTACAGTAAATGAAACAGTAAAAATAAATAAAAGATGAAACACACTAAATAAAAGTATTTGCTGTATGTAGCTTGTGTAAAGAAGTTAAGAATTAAAAAGTGACAATAAAAAGAGTGTTTAGTCAATCTTTTTGACACATTTTCACAAGTGTATTCAGGAAATAATTATACAGATGTGCATTGGTAATTGATATGAGTGGGAGATCAGTAGAAAACTCAGCTGTTAGATGGCAATTTCCCAGTCACAGATTCATACACAAATTCAATAACACTTTCCTGTCAGAATGACCTCTAAGGAGTTATAATATACCCTATGTTTATTGTCAGAAAGGCACAGTTAAAAAGCAGCCATTTGGCATTGCTAGTCTGCATGTCAAATCAATCCAAATGGAGTATTAACACTGAAAATAACACCTGCTACATGAATGGACTTACTTCAGAATGTGATAAGATGCAAAGTGAGACAGAAATATAGATTGTTTGCTGACATGCAGATATAGTCTATTTAAGCCCTGGACCTGAAAGTGAAGTTTGACCACAGCTCCAGTCTACATATGCAAGTTCTTTTACAATTATTAATGTAAATTGTATTAAAGGCATCCCTGCCAGCTGCTTAGGATTTTCAGGACATGTCTCTTACTGTGTAGTTATAACATTTACCATTGTAATTTTTAATTACAGGCTCTCATATTAACTGGAGCCATATGATATTATCATGGTGGAAGTGAATAACAACAGTGCTGTTGAAAATCTGTCAGACTGAATGCCACCATTTGAATGCAGAGACATAATTTATTTTACAAACAAGGCAGATAGGATCAGCATTTTCCTATACTATATACTGACATGGTTACGTGTACATTTTGTTTGCATGTTTTAGAATAGAGATATTAGTTATCTGAAATTATATTCAAAACAAGTTATATTTTTGATTATAAAAATATTAGCTGTGGTAGATTTTGCCAATAACAGGGAGGGCAAAATGTGTTGTGTAAGGAAGCATGTATGCATATTTATGTGTGATAACACTACAGCATTTATAATACTGATTCCTTCCTTTGGTTAATGGATGAACTAGAAATCAACAGCAGTTTTGTAGACTTTTTCATGTTATTGCATTTTCCTTCATCAGTGATTAGTCTCAATTATAAAAAACTACAGTCTCAATATCTCACATGCTGCATTTTTGTTCACTTTTTGGTTCTTTTTTTGTTTTGTTCTAGTTTTTTGTTCTGTTTATCTTGTATTTTGGGTTTCCCAAGGTGAGATTTGGAATAATCTCTTGTAAACTGCAGAATCAAGAATACCATGTTCATCTCTACCTGAAAAGAAAACAGAGCAGTTATCAACACAAACATTCAAATGTACAGAAAAAAAGTTGGTAGAAAAAGAAAGATCTTTTCTTTCTCTTTGCCTTTCCCCAGCAATCTTGCCTTACTTACTGATGTACATCAAGTCATTGAAATGGAAAGAGTGAAAGTTGGCCCAAAACTGGTACAGTAGAGCTGTCTGCCAAGAAAGGAGGTTGAAGATATTTGACTTGCAAAGGCAAAAGCATGATATCTTCTCCTTTCCACATGTGAAAGCCCAAGAAAGATCCTGCAGCACCCTTGCTTCTTCCAGGCAAACCTATAAGAGTTCAGTGAGAGCTGCCTACACAAGCTACAGGATCACATGAGCCAACATGACAATTATCTTCTATACTTACAGAAGTAATTGCCAAGAAACGGGTAGTGATTACACATTTCTTCACTCCGTGCAAGCAGCTCCACTAGAAAGAAAGAGTGTAGTAACCATATCTCTAGTTTGCACATGGGCAGCCTATGCCTGCATTCTCCAAACTCCAAAGGCTGTGGTGCACAAACTCGGTATACACTGGCTTAGCAGCAATTGGAATGAAAGTGGGAGCAGGTATTAGCTCAACAAAGTTTTAGGAAGCAATTTTCAAGCTGCTGTCAGATTAAGCCAATATATCATAATAAAAGTTTCATCCGTGCATGGTAGCTGAGAATAGAATTAATCCATTTCCCAGCATTGTTTTGTTTTGCTGCTGCACTCACATAACGCAAGTCCGTCACTACTGCTCTACTGGCAGTTTCCATGAAGCTGATTTTCTATAAATCTGCGTATACACTGTGCTAAATTGTTCCTTCTCCTGCATCGCCTTGCAGACCAGTCTTACTCAACACAGTATAAAATTCTTAGTCACTGCTGTCACTGAGCTTTCTGTGGCACAGGCCCAGTTTTCTCTGCTTCATTCCTCATTTTATAGAACAAGCTGGAGCTTGTTTTTGTGTGAAGAACACTGACCAACATCCTGAACACTGCCCATCAGGGTCAAACTTGGAGCATTTTTTTTTTTTTTTTTTTTGTGCTGTGCTTTGAGGTATCATAAAGTTTGGACTTGCAGGAAACTGAGTCATCCACTCTTTCCTACTTTGACACACTACACTCAATGGCCATTCAAAGTGGTGAGCAGGTTTTGCAGTTCACTCCTGCGATAAGTTAGCTTCTGAAGAGGAGGCAGAGTGATCTTTAAGCTCAACTTTATTATGGCAGTAAAATTACAGCCTTCCTTGAAATTATGATAGGTAGTTCTCTTCATCTGATCTGACTGGTCCTCACTGACCAATCCTTAAAGCACTTTCTGTCGTTATCAATTGAACTAAGCACTAAAAAAAAAAAAGGAAACCAGAAAAGAGAGCAGGAAAGCACCCAGGATCTCAGTGATATATGTAAACAAGGAGCACCTCTCGAAACTCACCCGAATGCCTAAAGGGTATCAGGCTGGAAAGCTGTTACAAAGCCTAATATGGGCATAGTAATGGGAGAAAGAGTGGGCTGGATAAGAACTTTCTGCCAATGCAAGTCACTGCTGAGATCCATGGATGACCATTTCCTAGAAATAAAAATTCTAGGAGGTTTCACTGGCCAAACAAGCTTGTACCTTGGAAAAAGAGGTGGAGGGCAGGCTGTGCAGTTCTGTGTGCAAACAGTCACACTGATTGTTAGTACACAGCCAGAACGAGGCAGGCACTTTACGCAACTCCTTCTCCCATGAGACACCAAGAGGCTTCTTAGATCAGAAGCACCAGAAGTAGTCAACCTCCTCCTCTTTCCCAGGAAGGCCAGGCCTCCATGTCTGGCACTTCTGCATCTGATGAATTACCTTTTTGACAGACTTTAGACACTGAGGTACTGGGTTAATCTGTGACTTAATTAAGCACAGCAAAGCTATTACAGTAGAGTACCTGAAATAGTTCATGCTCTCATCATGATGTTCTGGGCTTGGCCCAGCTACGCCACCCACGCTGAAAACATGCTATTGATGACAAAACCTGAAAGTTACCACAAGCCTTTCATAATCTAAATTACAGAGACGGTGTCTGAGCAGCAATCACATGGCAAAGATTCTCTCTGTATGTTCAAAAATCAGTTGGTTCGTGCGATTAGATGAAAAGGTCAGGAGATCGATAGAGTTGTATCACCCACAAATCTGTCAGATTTGGGCTCTCTCATTAAAATGAGCTGATGAGGTTATACTTCCATAACGTGTGAAATGGTTGGTGAAATAGTGTCTGTATGGCCAGAGGTATCTGAAGTTTTTCTTTCCAAATTCCTCTTGCTTTCCTTCCTATAGTGCCATAGTCTGGATTTTGTATTGCTTTATCACATAATACTAACCATACCCACAAATAATAGCACTGGCCAGCTCACTTGATTGTTCTGAAATTAATGTTAAAGCAAGAACTTCCCATGACTATGCTGAGCCTTGGACTGTCTTGTGATTCTGACTTCATTTCACACAAAATTTTCCACTGACCCCACCCCCTCTCATCTTCTTTCACCTGGTTGTTTGAAAATTACAGGCCAAGTTGTTTCTTCTCTTGACCTTCTGACAACTTAAAAGGAAATCAAAGTTACTAAGGGCTCTGTTACCATTCACTGTTTATGTGTGTGTTAGCATGCATAGAGATGTGCACATCCAGAATCTCTCTGCTTCCAGAGCTAAGTCTGGATGCCCCTTGTGATGAACAGGGTGCTAATACCCCATAATTGGACCTCACATGTGGTCGCTCTATTAAAGATGTAGTTGAGGGAAGTTCTGGAAAAACAAACAAGGCAAGAGGTATTTATGGCTTCTAAAGATCTGCAACCAGCTTAATAACCAAAGACATGAGTTGTTGGTCACCAGTAGCTGAGTGAAATGCAAGTAGACATTGACTTTTCCTCAGATGTGTTGCTGGGGATGGAAAGAATTAGAACTTGTTTACAAGTTCTACTACGAGTAGAGAGTAGCAACTTCTGAAAAGTATTTGTGAGGGTAGCGTTTTTCAATGTTTGCTTCATATTTCAGGTGCCAGTTAAGGGATCAAGTTTCTGTAACTGATTTAGGTGATTCAGTACGGTGAACTATTCTGCCTTGATTCCAAAGGTAAGTCTCATATCCACATGTCCACAAATTATGGGAATGCTCAATCCAAGAGCTAAACTCCATAGATATTTAAGCAGCCCAAAATTCAGTTTGGCAGAATTTGGCAGAATAAGCACTTCTGCTTATTAGAAACTTGGTATCTGAATCTTAAAACTATATGTTGAGGCCCTCTCTAACAAAAATAGTTATTGTAGCTAAATGATATTCACTTATGAGTTGGTTTACTTCATAATTAGAGAATATTCTGATTTAACAGTCTGGAAAAAAGATGATAGTCTTCCCTAGTGAACCTTTTTTTCTTATTAGCTGCCTTTTTTAAGCGGGAAGACATAAAAAAAACAGTGATGGGAATCCATGAGGAACTGTAATAAGTGGAAGTTACAGCATCAGTGAAAGCATTTACATAATTTGCAATATTGATTGTTTAAGTATTAGCTGTAAACTGAGATTCTTTATTTAGAATAACAAATGCATGCTGACTGAAAAAAAAATGTCTATTTCTATGACAAATGTTTGATTTTTATCAAAATATACATTTTCACTCATGGCATTTAATTTATTAGCAGTTCTCAAACATTAGTTACAAAGTTGAAAAACAAAACATTCCCTTGTTGCTTTGCTGAATAAAACAAAAGGAAATCTTTAAATGAAATATAGTAATTAATTCAAGTAGATTTCTCTTTTAATCACACAGCTTTTACTGTTAGAAAACTACCTTCCTGAGTGCCTCTTAATTTCCTTTGCAAAAACATATTGACTCAAAGCTAGAATAGAAAGAATAAGAATAAAAATATCCCACAGATTTTTAAACTCTCTAAAGTTGCATATTACCTTAAGTTTTGTTGACAGCAATTTAAACCAAAAATATGACTTCTACCAACTGACAAGTCCTTCTGTGTTTAGTCAAGTTGTAAAAAATGCAACAGAGCTGGTAGAGCTACCTTGGCTTTATCCCTGAACAAGAAATCCATGATATTTGTAATGACTTTAAAGAATTCTAGGAAGTCTATTCGCTTTTTCCACACAAATCCAGTCTTTATTTAAAGTCATCTATATGCACATAGGAATAATGCAAAAGATGCAGGCCTGCACATGTAAGTGCTGATATGGAGATGCTAATTGATATTGCTGTTCCTGGTCAAAGCTTCTCTTTTGCAAGAGCTGCAATAGGCTCCATATGGGATCAGAGAGCCTTCAGTCTGTACCGGCAGTGACAGATTCATTGCTTTCAACAGCGTGACGTCTGTATGGCTATGGCCAGTTTCACTTTGACTTTTCAGGTTCACACAATACTGAAACTCTTCAGTACAAATAGTGGAGGGGATGTCCCAGAGCTGTGCCGAGTGAGCACGCCAGCTCCATTTTCCAAAACCTATGCAAATTGCAGCTGGTGGGTTTTGCACAGCCCTACCTGGTAAATCATACCACAGAGCCAGCAAGCACATTTTATAGCTATGAGCTCGAGCTTGCCACAGAGTTGCACCAAGTGACTGGTCATCCAGCTTCAGAATCTCTACCTCGTTTCTGCTGAAATGGGAGGCAGCTCTGATGCTGCACTTACTGAGCATCCCACAGAGCCCTCCATGGAGGCCTGGGCATCCCTAGACGCTGCACATCTCAGGGAAACATCCTGGCAATGAGGTAACACAGAGTTTTTGTCTGGAGTCCAACCTAGGCATGATTTTCACCGCACAACAATACACAAAGGACTATGTGGCAGGATCCATCTAAAACTATGCACTAATCCTCCTCCTTGGCTATCACTGGTATGATTAGGTGTCAGCATCTTTTGTGAAGGTGGTTTAATGCATCACAGCCTTATTTGAAGATGCAGCTGTCAATTTTTTTGAGGAAAAGGATTTCATTTTGAAAAAAAAGAGGTTCAGTGAAACTAAAATTCACTGAAGAAGTGTCAGTCTTGATGAACATTTCAATGTTTTCAGAGGACAGACCTGAAGTTAAATGTTAGTGCAAGCTGAGATTGTGAAATATTGAAGGTGTCTAACTTGTGACACTGACATTTTAAAAGTGTCTCCTGTTTCAACTGCAAATAATGACTTTTTCACAGAATGAACTGTTTCTCAGAAGTTTTGACAAATGGAAACCTAATTTTTATTAACTTGGTTTATCACTTGCAAAGCAAACTTATGGAGATAACTTTTCACAAAGAATCATCTACTATCTGTTTATGATCACAAGATAAAACAGGATTTAATGAATCACCAACACATGATTCTATTCCACTAAAAACTGCCTGTATTTCTTCCTTTTCCCATTTCAGGAGAAGATAAGACATTTTGTGAGAGTTTTCAGTTGCATGGGGAATTTATATTTAAAAAATATAGGTTCCTAGGTCCATAGCATATTCCTGGTTCGCATCCATTGCAAAGTTATATTACAGCAACTTCATTAAGTACAGCCAAAGCACTAATCTGAACTCAATTAACAATTGTTACTAAGGGGTGTTTCCTTCTAATTCTAAAATAATTCACCTGCCTTTGTTGTTAATAAAGTGGCTTAGAGAAGTAACATTTGATGGAAAGTGAAGCCACAGATGCCAGAAATTACATGCAAAGCTCGCACTTAAAGCAGTTAATAGCTGCAAAACTAAATGCAACAATAAAATATATTAAAGAGATGTATTATATTCAAGTGTACTTAGATTTTATTACTAAAATATATGATGTGACACACTGTAGGGTTTTTATTACCTTCTAAAATGTTCAGATAGACAACAATAGAGAATAAAGGATAATTCAGTGCATTCTTGTGGGCAGTACCCACATGTTCACATTTCCCAACGTTTTATTCTTTATGGGAAAAAGAAGTGTGCACTGGGCAACAGCTTTTTTTCCCCATGTAAAAATCATGTGCCAGTGATTCACTAATTCCTATTTTCCCTTGCATTCATAAATGGGCAGAAAGATGACTGTCGATTAAACTATTAAAGGATGGAGAATACCTCAGGGAATCAACATTCCAAATGATACGTTTAAAGTAAGACAGATTCCAACAGGTCACTGTTTTGCTGTTGCACAACTGTCTGGATTCTTTGGATATAGTTCATTTCAGTGCAGTCTCCTGAAATTCTGACTTATTGATTGCTTAGAACAAAACAGTTTGATGAGCTGACGTGAATGTCACTCCCAAATGTTCAAGATATGAGTCAGGAAATCCAGGGAATGGTTTTAGGAAAGTCTTGTATTATTTTGTCAGACAGCTGTGCTTTTATTTATTTTATGATTTCTATGCCATTAGGGTGCACTCCCTCCACACATTCTGGCTTTTCTCTGCACCAGTAAAAGTTAGAAATTTAAATTCATTGAAAAAAAAATCCCAAAGACCAAGATTTCCATGTAACTAGCTGCTTCTAGGATCCTGACTGAAAATAAGCTGACAAAATAACTTGTAAAGTTGTATGGAAAAAAGTCCTCCACCTGCATTTTTATGTCTTGTTTTAACCTCCCTTCAAATATTTGATTAAGATTTTCTTGTACATCTCTTCATAGAAAATCAATAGCAAACAAATTATGGAATTTCCAGAGTGGAAATTATAGGGAGTCATAGACTCAGAGGCGAGAAGGACGGATAGGTTCTTTAAGAGACCATCTAGGCCATTACTTGCACTAAAGCAACAACATCAGAACGACAATCTGAGGAAGTAAGCTTTATCAAAACCTTATAATTCTAATTTCAGCATCTGTGTGAAGAAAATAAAAGATTGAAAAAAATGTTAAGCTCAATGAATGAGATTCATTTTTCCCCTTAAGTAAATCCTTTTCTTAATTACTTCAGTAACTAAGGATTAAATATGTTTTTACTATAACAGTATTGCTGAGACAATGTGGGAAGAGAAAGGAATTCTTGTGATTTTTATAGCTAGCTGCAATCGTTTGGGTAAAATTTCCAGTAGCAGTATTGAACATTGCACTTGTTTATCCCTGCATGTGAAGAAAAGCTGAGAGAAAAAAAAATAGATATAAAAAAGAAAAAGATGAAGTTGATGCAACTGTGAATGCCACAAAGTCATCACTTCTGGTCAGACTAGATACCAAATACGCACACAGCAGTCAAGACTGCTTCCTTCCTTCCGTAAGGCAACTTATCCTTCACAGATTGTCAGGGAGTTCATATGGTTCATGCTTTGTCCTGAAATAGCTCCTGTGAGGAACAGCTGAGCCCCACAGCTGGTTCTTCTGCTCTCACAGCTCAGTTCTGTGGTTCCGCCTATGATCTTGGAAGAAACTTTCCCCATAGAGGCTTGAAGCACCTTCCCCACTAGGCAATGTTTAAGAATATTTTATAGGATATGGCCTACAGCAATAGACTACAGACATATTTACCAAGCAGCTCCTCTTCACCGTATTTGGGGTCTCAGACCACTTTCTCTCTCCTGTATTTCTAATAGATTTAGGACATCTACTAAAGGAAAATAAATTAACTGCTGAAAAGTTTTTTCATATGTGATGCACCTTGACTATACAATTTTTCAAGAGACGGTTTAATGCAGTAATCATTTCAAGAGAATGCCAGCACTATCTCGTGGCAATAGTAGAACACAAATGGGCAAAGCCTTATAAAGGGAACAGCTAAGAATCAAACCCATGAAAAAACTGTACCATGAGATCTGATGAGACCAGAGCCCTGTGTGATAGATACAAATACCCTTTGTTAGTTTACCAAGGTGATAGTACTTTTACATGCATAAGAACAACTTCCTAGAGAAGAGCTTCTTTGAAATACAGCTGTGGTAGAAAACACTCATTATGATAGTAGAGAGGCTGATTGGGAGCTGAGAAACAATATGGTCAGAAAAACTGAGATCATGGGAGGAGACATATAGAGATGAAACACAGGGCACGGCCAAGATCTTATGGTTACTCATTGGGCAAGAAATTGAGTACTGTGTTTTCTGCCAGACCTGCCCCAAGTGTGCTTTGTGAATATGGAGGGCCGGATAAGCCTTCTTTGTTTCTTTTTCTCCATCTGTAAATCAAGAAGTCAGAAATCCTTCTGTTCATAGATTGTCTGCACTGTTTTATCCCTTGGAGGTGTTTGGATACCATGGTATTGAGACTTGTAGGAAAAAAAGAATCCAAAATCTATCAACATGTAAAAGAAAAAAGAGAAGCAATACCAATCCTGACAATGTTTTGAAAGCTTGTAGATTTCCTATTCTAACTGTATATAGTACCCACCATTATGGCATCAGACCACCTTCTAATAGTTATGTGAGCAAGATGATTAGTATCTATTATGTTATTTTTTTTTCTTTGTTACCTCTGAGAGAATATTGTGAGTTCTTAAAATTTGCATTTTTGTCTTCTTTACTATGGGATTGTATTATTAAAGACTGGGTCAAAGAAGTTTGCTTGCATGAAGAGGAGAAGGTAAAACAGTTTGCACAGCTGAAATTCTGCAAAGATGATTCTGCAGACTTGAACTAAGGCCCTTAGAAAGTCGTATCTCAACACAGCCTAGTGGCATAAACAAGATTTCCTCTTATTATAGCAAATAGTTTTACTTTTCCTTACTTTTTACCTACTATAGGTCTCCACTCATAATATTCTATAGTATGAACTAAGACCACAACACGTCTATTATTGGATGTGTGTTGCCAAGGAGGAATATTTCCAGAATGCTGCAAGTGCTGACTTTGTCCATGAACACTTTGTCCATGTCCGCATTTACCTAGCAGACAGATGGGACAAAACCTTATGTAGAGTAAGTGCATTCAAAACCCAGAACCTCTGAGAGAGAGAAAAAACAAAGGACAAGAGCAAGAAGGTCAATCAAGAATTTTCTTTAGCACTGTTCCATTTCTACTTGTTTTGGCTGGATCTCTGTACACAGGGTGCAGGATACAAGGTTTAGAGACCTTTAGAGATGTTTAGACCGATCATATGGCCCAAAGAAAGGGTTAATTGTGCATGATGATGCCGCATTGCCTCCAGGAAACAATTACTACATTCTCGGAAAAGATATTGTATAGATTGGCTTTCTGTTTTCAAGCAACTTTGTGCATAAATGAGGTATCCAAGATGAAAAAGAGGGAGGCAAGCGAGAAAGGAGGCACCCAAACAACCAGGTTGACAGCTGCTCTCCCGTCTCCGCACTCTGTTCATAATGTGATCCAGGTCTCAATTAAAATGTTGTTCCAGCTCTAAATAAGTTTTTACTAAGAACAATAAAACGACAAAAGGGAAGGTTGTACAAGCTATCTGGAGCTCCAGAAAAGCAATGCCTTACACACACATGTAGCGGACAAACACAGGGGTTTTACTCACCCATCTTCTAGCACATTAAAATGCACTCTAACTTTCCCTTGGGGAATGGTCGCTTCCTGTTGACAAACTTGGGGCTGAGAAAACAAAAACAACATTTCCAGAAATAGACATGCCAGCATGTCATGCAGTCTTTTGAGCTTTGTTGTGAAGTTTTTAAGAGAACATAATATAGAGGATGTGTTTTAATAGGTAACTGCCATTGATTAAGATTTCTGACTGTTTTGCTAAAATATTTTAATGAGTTTTTTAACTGATACATTGTTCTCTTTTTTATTGACTCTATTGAAGTTAATATTTTGATCCTAAAAAAAAATTATACTACAAAATTTAAGTCCAAAAATGAAAAACAATAAAGAGCTACTCTTTCTGGTGTAGAGCAAGCCATTTTTCTTTCACTACGTGTAAGTATTGACTCTATCTGAGTAATGGTGCAACAGAGAGAGAGAGAGAGAGAGAGAGAGAGGGACAATAAGGTCCTGAGTCCTTGTCCCTTCCTCATGTTATCAGGTTTTCTAGTGTGTGGTGACAAACTGGTTGGGCTCAACAGCATACATGAGCTGGGACCTTATGTTGCTTAAAGTCAGCTCTACCTAGAGATTCTGGTCCTCTTCTCTGCCAGCACATGGACTCCATTGCTGTCTCCAGGGTAAGTTCATCACAGTTTTGATCTCCAGCACAAAAGGAACACTCTTACTTGCCTTTTCATGATTTTACTGCTGCACCACTTCTCTCTCTGGAAGACTTCTAACCACAAAGTGACCCTCTGTCAGTATTTTAAGACTGATCTGAACATATTCATCACATAACTACATTTTAAAAGCAATAGGTTCCTTGGGACAGGAGGAATCTCTTTCTACATCTTTTGTATAACAGTGAACATAGTATTGGCATTAAACAAGTACTAACAGCAAAGCAAGACTGAGATAATACAGATGCATTGTCTGGCTGTGCTTAGATTAAGCATGATAAGCTAAATTCAGATCTCAGTGATAGTCTGATATTTCCAAAGGGAGCTCTCTACACTCAGTGTTTTTCAAAGAGTGGATTTACTCCTTTACTCTTCAGAACAAAATCTATCCTATGACATTTGTGTCTTTAGCTTGGTCCAGATGAAAGAAATTTTAGCTGCCAAAGATTTGGTAATGTTTCTAAAAATAAGTTGCCCACTCACTTCAGTGAGCAAAACTGATGGTTTTCTCAGATTGAAAAATGAGAAATGTCTTTATCTCTTAGAGCATCCCATGTCAAACTTTTCCACTGGTGTTTTCACACATAAGCTTTATATAGAATCTGTACCCATTACAGAGCTGGATGTAATCAAAGGAACCACAGAATCTAGCTAGGAAGGTGATTCCCTCACCTCCCCACAAGTTATAAGTTATATTTTGTGGGAACACCAAGACTTTCTTATGCAAGCACTCTGCAGATGCAGTGCTCTTTGCTGTATGAAACTTGTGCTCTTTGCACAGTGCTCTTTGCTTATTAAAACTTGTATATATTTTTACATAATGATAAAAAGTAAACAATTGTTCAACAAAGATTTACTATCCAGTTCTATATATCTGTTTGGAAAGCAGTAAAAATGCCATTTCTATGGCGTGGATCTCTGAGATACTCCATAAATGGATGGGCATTCCTTGGCTATTGATATATGTTGAATGTATCTTATGCAGCCATTAATTTTTGTCCTACAGAACTAGTAATGCTACACTATTATGTTTTCTCTGCTTGTCTACTTATTCCTGAATGCCTAGCTAACAAAACAGGACAAGTCACTTATTTGACTAGTTACCATAAAACCCAGGCACAATTACAACAGAGAGACTATGTCAACATTATATGTACACTTGCTAACATTGTATGTACACTTGCACATTTGTAAAGAATAATAATAAAATGTCTCCAGTGGCCTACTCTAGCTAGTAAAGGTAATTAATTGGTTATTAAAAAGTGTGAGAAGTTATATAAATATTGCTTGTTTTATGGTTTAAAAGTCTCTAAAACTCAACAGTATTAAGATATTTGACTGCTTCATTCCATGGAAAGCCTCATTTCTCGTCTGGCCCTTCATGGGGATAATTAAAATGCTTTGTATCACAGACTGAACAGAGAAAAGCAGAATTGCTGATTAGGAGCCTGAAAAGTTAGTATGAAAAGAACTGCTGCCGTATGCAGAGGAGAATAGCTGACCTGAGTACTCATCAGCTGGACCAAGCATCGTAACTCCTCACTTACTCTGACTTCAGAGGAACAAGGACAAAGATTTCAAGCAAAGATAACTTAATCATCGCATAAAATAAAGGCATCTTGAAATATCTAGGAGCACAAAGGTATATTTGGCAGTGAGATCAAGTATGATTATTGCAGATAGTGAGGCTTGGTGGTGTATCACTGTCAGCACTATCTGAACCCTGAAATGGACCTGTGAGAATTTGCAGTGGGAAGGATCGTCCAAGCTGACTGCCACTCCTTCAGACAGATTACAACTAACTCTGTCTTTGACTAACCTCTGCAGTTCATAGAGTCCATATGGAGCTGAATGTATGTGGATTCCACTGAGCCAGAGTGAATATCAGATAGTTCAGATGAAAAATACATTCAAGGTGCCTTGTGTAAGCGCAGCTCTCACCCCTGAATGCAGAATGTGGTCAGTACCTTTATTTCTTTATGAAAAGACACTATTTTAACTGAAGATGAATAAACATTCCAAGTTACTTTTACAGAATCCCGCCATGCTTCAGGAAAATGTAATAAAAAATAAGCATTTTTCAGAAGATCATAACTTTTATTTTAAATTTTCTTACTTTCTAAATTTTCAAGGAAGTGAAATATGTTACAGGTGGAAATGACAAGGTCTAAAGAGGGAGATGACATGATCTGAAAACCACTTTTTGTTCTGTTTCTGCCTGTTTCACTCTTTTCCATAACAGACACCAAAAGAAATTGCAACTGCAAAATCACAAAATCACAGAATGGTTAAGGTTGGAAGGGACCTCTAGAGATCATCTAGTCCAACCTTCCTGCTCCAGCAGGGACACCTAGAGCACGTGGCACAGGGTGGCGTCCAAGTGGTTTTTGAAGACCTCCAAAGAAGGAGACTTCACAGCCTCCCTGGGCAGCCTGTTCCAGGGATCTGTCACCCTTACAGGAAAGAAGTTCTTTCTCACATGGAGATGGAATTTCCTATATTTCAACTTAAACCCATTTCCCCTTGTCCTGTCACTGGCCACCAATGAGAAGAGCTTGGCCCCTTCCTCCCTACATTCACCCTTCATGTACTTACACATGTTAATCAAAAGCAACAAAAGAAACTAACTCAGATGTAAACATATATACGCAGACACTGAAATGTTGATGTCTTAACCTATAAGTTGATTCTCACTTGAAAATACTTGCTCAATATCACAAAGATAACAGCATCAGAGCTAGAAACAGAATCTAGGTCTTGCATCTATATTGACTGAATATGGGTGCTATTAACATCCTCTAACTGTAGGTCACCTTCATCAAGCTCCTGTGAAACAGGCAAGATTTCTGTTTGTTTCGCAGATCTTAGGACACAGAGAGGATGATAGATTTTTCTGAGACCACAGAGTATATTTCATATACTTCTTTTTTTTCAGAGTAATTGCACTGAAAGATCTATGCTGGTAAAATTAAAGCTCTTGTGTTTACTGAGGCCATGATTTACATAAGTGTTGCTGTTGGCTAATATCATTAGGAGAGCTTTAAACTAGGCAAGAAGGGGGAAGGGGAGTGTCATAGGGATTGGGGAATAATAATCCTGTCCTAGACCTATAGTGATGGGGAAGTATGGCTACGACAGGATTATAGAGGGTCCTCTTTCACGCCTCCTGGGAAAAGTTCAGGCTCAGTTACCTCCCTAACATGCTTATACACCAATGTGCGAAGCATGGGGAATAAGCAAGATGAGCTGGAGATCTGTGTGCGGTCCCAGCACCATGACCTCATAGGAATCACAGAAACGTGGTGGGATAGCTCGAACGACTGGAGTGCTGTCATGGAGGGCTATGTGCTCTTTAGGAAGGATAGGCTGGGAAGGCAAGGTGGTAGAGTTGCTCTGTATGTGAGGGAGCAACCGGAATGCACGGAGCTCAGCCTGGGAGTGGATGATGAGCAGGTGGAGAGCTTGTGGGTAAGGGTTAAAGGGCAGGCCA
>JAUBOD010000069.1:928934-948059 GCA_032353885.1 Nothura maculosa
GTTGGAAGGGACCTCTAGAGATCATCTAGTCCAACCTTCCCGCTCCAGCAGGGACACCTAGAGCACGTGGCACAGGGTAACAGCCAGGCGGGTTTTGAAGACCTCCAGAGAAGACTCAACAACCTCCCTGGGTAGCCTGTTCCAGGAATCCCTTGCTCTCCATAACCTCTCGAAGATGATAGAGAACAGATGAGCAATAACACCTGCCAGTTCCCTCAGCACTCTTGGGTGCATCCCATCCAGGCCCACAGGTTTATGGGTAGCCAGTTTGCCTAAATAATCCCTAACCGAATCCTCCTCAACCAGTGGAAGGTCTTCCTCTCTCGTGTTTATCTCTCTTTCACCTGGGCTCTGTAGTTCATAGGGACTCGCCTTAGCAGTAAAGACAGAGAAAAAGGCATTCAGTAACTCTGCCTTCTCGGCATCCTCCGCCACCAAGATATCCTTCCAATTCAGCAGCGGGCTAACATTTTTCCTAGTCTTCCTCTTGCTGCTGATACATTTATAGATGCCCTTTTTGTTGTCTCTGACATCCCTTGTTAATGCTAATTCCAGACAGGCCTTGGCCTTCCTCATTGCATCCCTGCTTTCTGTGACAATGTGCCTATATTCTTCCCATGTGGCCTGGCCCTTCTTTCACATGATGTATGCTCTCTTTTTCTCATTAAGGATCCTTGCACAGGTGACTGCTCCAAGGAGATCTCTGAAGAGGTCAAGGTTGGGTCTCTTGAATTTCAGGGTTGCAATCCTACTTTTTGTCCAGCTTCCTCCACACAGGATCATGAATTCCAATATCTCATGGTCACTGCAGCCAAGACTGCCTCCAACCCTCACATTTCCCACTAGACCATCTTCGTTTCCTAGTATGAGGTCTAGCAGTGCCCCTCTCCTCATTGGCTCATCAGCCACCTGTATAGGCTTTTAGCAACTGTAAAAAGGTTTCACCAAGGTCCAAGGCCACCTCTTGCTCACTGTGAGTAGACTTGTCCCACAGCGTGACTCCTGTGCAGTTCCAGTTGGGCAGATCATAAACATTGTATATAGTTAATGTTTAACACTTCTCTTGTGCCCAGGCTAATACAACAAGACTATCCAATCAGCTTCTTGTTCACATAGGAGCCATACAGTTGCTTTTGTCCTTTGCTTGCTGATAGAACAAGTGCGCTGCTATCCTTGAAGTTGATTGCCTACTAACAATGCATTCCATGCTACTTTCTATTTGCTGATAGAACACTGCACTGCTGTCCTTGAAGTGGGCCTCCACACATCTGCATCAAGAAATTATCTGCAATGTGCTGCAGGAATCTCTGGACTGTCTATTCCTGGCTGTGTGATTATCCCAGCAGAAATAAATTGGAGTGAGGCAACCATAAGTTCCCCCAAATTCATTACAGTTTTTCAAAAAGGCATCCAATTAGCATGCTCCAATGAGGCAAAGTAAAGCAACAAAAAGATTAAATAAAACATTAAAAAAGTTTGAGCAAATTAGAAGAGATACGATTAATTACACTAGACTAAATTATCATGTATCGAGGATATAGATCATCATAGCTTCACTGAAAACCAAGACATACAGATCTTAAAATACAGTGTGGAATCAAATTGCAAATTCACCAAAATTAGAGGCTCTTCCTCTCTTGCTTTCTTACTTGTCTTGAGAAAAGCACATGTTTTTAATTTTGCTTTCCATCTAAACAAGAAGGTAACAAATATGCAGGTCACCTTCCAGGAACAAAGTGAAAGGAAATGAGGATCAGTTGCTATACAAAGGAAAGAAACACTGAGCAAGTGGCCACTGTTTGCAAAATAGTCACCAAAGTCTGAAGCTGCTTATCTCTCAATAACAGAAAGGCAAGGGAGAAGAAGTTCCTAAACGGTTAGTCTTTCTGGGGGATAGAAGAAATAAAAGACTCTTTCTGTGCTGTATTTCCTGTTGCTACCAGAGAGAACTGGTTCTCTGGCTGTTTGCTAGTGCAGATTTATAACCAAATTCAGAAAAGTACTGTGTCCCTTCCATAAATGACTGCCATTATTGAGAACTGTGAAACACTCAGCAGCATGCAGAATGCACTTAGTCATCTCTCAAGTTGTGTGCTATCTTGGAATGATATCTTTTGAAAAGCCAATGCACCAAATCACAGAAATAAATGGGTAAAAGCTGATTCCCCTGGCAGCATGACTCACACTCATCATCCTACTTCAATTAACCTTCTAACACCATACTGATTGTCATCTTTATCAGATGTGGTTCATTCTTACAGAAAGTCACAGATACCTGCCACAGTCACAACCCATTTCAAAATACAATAACACGAACGATAGACTTGTGGCTTTATTTCTCATGACGTCTACTCTCAGTACGCAGAAACTCAGAAGAAATCCTCAGATAGCAATTCACCTAACCACCGGGGACCAGACTGAAGCCCTGGCACAGTGAGACCATACACATAGTAAATAAATAAATAAATAGCAAGGCTAATAAAATAGATGAGTTGCTAGATATATGTGAAGTTATTCAGGGCAGTGGATATACCTATATAATTTCACAAGCAGGAGATGATTCAATGGTTTAGAATAAAAGACTGCCATGATCACCTATGCTGCCTGGATACCTGCATTCACCAGATCGGCTGGAGGAATGATACTTTCAGTTGATCTTGACTTACTTGAGGCAATAATCTGGAATGATTTTATAGGCTGCTGAAGGTTTCTTCATATCATCTAGACATCTTCCTAGAGACCTAGACTTAACTAGGCTTGATGTCAGGATGGCTAAGTTTTAATTCTGTGGCAGAAACGCCAAGCAAGAGAAAAAAAGTTACCTGGTGGTCAGAGATGTCCTTCTGTGAGATACTGGAGAGTGACGAGATCCCTTATCAGCATAGCACTTCATAAGCGCTCAGTGGCAGGATCAGCTACTACTCTTCTGACACTGCATTGCTGCTGGGGTTGGGATGGTGTGCCCTGTGTGCACTGGAGGACATCTAGGATCTCCTGTGGATTAGTGCTGTCGCGTAAGGCAGTTAGATGTCCATTCCATCTCAGTTCACTGGGGGATTGTTTTCTTTGATCTTATTTCCTTCAATTTAAATATATGCTATATGAGATTTGTTGTAGGAAAAGGAACTACTGCACTGGTCTCATCCCGCTATGTAGAGGGGATGCCAGCAGCAGTCAGACTCAAGAGTCTTGTGCAATAATAGAGATGCTGCCAAAACTGACTACACATCTCAATATCCAAACCAGCTTAGAGTTTTTTACCAAGCATCTTCTATTCCCTTAAGTAAATGAGGATGTCATTAGTCATAACATCTCTTGGTTTTATATTGCTTATCCATCTAAGCTGACATCATGTGAAACTCACAACATAGCAGAGATCATTCATGATTCCATATCAGAATAGGTCTCAGACAGCACAAGGCATATATCTATCCTCTAAACCATGTCTTCTGCAGAAGTTTTATTGAAAAGCAAGAAAAACATTTTGATAATATTGAAGGATCCTGTCATGTAGCGTAGGGCATCCCAAGTGGGCGATTAAACCACCTTTCCTCTGCACTGAGATGCTTCACCTTCTGCATTTTGGCAATAGTCGAGGATTATAATGTAAGGTTTTATTACTATCTTCAGATGATATCCAGCTGCTTCAAAGCTTCTTTTACATTCTCTTTACAACTGATTTTTCTCTAGGCTTTATCATGATGGACATTTCCACTGCCATAGTACCGGAATCATGGTAGTGTTGGTTGGAAGGGACATTTAGACATCATCTAGTTCAGAAAGTCTTGAAGCAAGATTATCTGCTACAAAGGATTATGTTGCCCATGGGTTTTTTTTCTTTTTAAGTCTTGAATACATCATGAGGCTTCCACAGGTAGCTTCTCTAGTAACCTGCTTGCGTGCTGCACTACCTTCCTACTGAAAACAATTTTTTTCTAATGTCCAGTCTAGATCAGCAAACCTGCAACTTGAGATCACTGTCCCTTGTTTGTGTATGACATTGCCAGGAAAAGCTTGGCTCCATTATAACTTCTCTTCAAACAGTTGTAAGCTGCTATTGGGTTGCTCATCTGACTTCTCCAGAGTGAACAAGCCCAGATACCTCTGCTTCTCCCTACAGGTCCTTCTCCTAATTCTCTGGTATCTCCTCACTGGACCTTCTCCAGTTTCTTAGAAGCTGGATCCTGTATCTGCAGGAACTCCTGCCACGTGCACACAATCATACTCTGAAGACATTAGAAATACTCCTCTGTAGAAGAAACTCTGCAATTGAAATGTACGCAGCAAGGCTCTTAGGATGGTAAGATGTCTTTGCCACTCTGTGTTGTCCTGATTTGCAGTATTTTGAGAATATCATTTACTTTGCAGGCTAAAAAGGCAGGGGAACCTCAAAGGTTATGCAAAAACTTCCTCAGAGAACCTCAGAACATTTTCACTGAACTATCCAATTTTGTAGTGAGAGAGAAAAGATCTAAATGAAAAACTCAGACCTGGTTGGCTACGATGCTAAGTGAGTGTGTGGGAGAAGCAGGTTCAGATCCATGCTGTAGAAAATCACTAATCTGCATAAGATAAAGCAGGAAGCTGAACCTGAGTCCTCCACATACATGCTCAGTCCCTTCACCACCCAGTGATTAAAGTGACATATTCATCCTGCCAGTGCATATAACTGATGGAAAATTTCTGGTTTCATTTCAACACAGAACAGAAACAAATTCTAAAACCTCAGAGTAGTTATATAGCAGAATTGTTGTCAGAATTGCTGTCCTCTGGTCAGCTAATGTTTATTCACATCTTTTCTGACCTCAGTTATTTTGATTATTATTTGTCATAATTGTCCCTCGTCCACTCAACATTGAAAAATGAAAAAGAAGAAAAACAGGATGAAGAGTCTTCCCACTTCCATTAATAACTACAAGCTTGTGAGAAAATCTTTTGTGTAGTTCCATGTAGCACATGTCAGCAGTTTCAGGCTATGTGACTTCACCACATAGTCTGAAGTGACAGGCTTCAATGTGAGCACATTGAAGGAGGGTCTCCATCAAAATAACACTTTAAAATGTTAGGAAACATTTTGCATATATGTCTTCAGCAAAACCGTCCCAGGCTAGCAATGTCTCACTGTATCTTCACACTTTGTCCATGACTCTTTCTATCTAAACTGGCCTTTGAGCTCCTTACTAGTCTGTACTCTTTGGGGGACTATCCTGCATTCAGGGTTATTGGTAGGAAAAATAGTGGCTACTTTGTAACTATAATTTGCATATATTTCAGCTGCATTGGAACTGATGCAGCAGATCTGCTGAATCACAAAGGAGAATAGCCACCAAGAAAAAATCCTCAAATTACTCTGAAAATCCAGTGTAGAATGCACTTTATTGTTTGCTTTTCTTTTAAGAAGATTTTAAAAACGGCAATAAGAAACTCATTGTCCTAGTATCTACTAAAGGGAGTTTGACTGCAGCTTCATCTTCCAAATCCAAGAAGAGTGGTTGCTCTGCATTGCTTTCAGTCATTATTCAGGAGAAAAGGATTTACATATGTTATCTAAACAATGAATAGGCATTTTACTCTGCTTAATAAGCACTGTTTTTTTTAAATGATAAAACTGATAGGAAGACTTTAAAACACTAAGCAGAAAGCAAAGGATTTTCAGATTCAAATCAGCTTTAATAGAAGATCATAACCTTTGTTTCCAATTATATGTGACTCACTTTGTTTATTCGTTCCTGTTTATCAAGGATATGTCTCTGATCCCCAGGAAATAAATTTTGTGGATGCTTAAATATGAACCATGACTGGGGAGAACCTCTGAAACTTTTCACTTGTCAACACATAGCAAAAGAACTATGTAACTTTTCTCTTGTTCTTTCTAATGTGGCATGATCAGCCAAAAATGAGGAGAAGAAAGAATTTCTGGTAAATGAGAGAGAACTAATTCCCTCCATTGCAGGAATTATTGCATCGAATTGTACAGTTTACTTGAGACTAAGTAATCATTTGTGGTGTGGCTGAATCTCCCAGTAAACTTTATTGATACATGGTTTTGGTCTCAAATATACTTAGCAGACTGTGAGGAAGGCAGGTATTACTTGAAACTGTCTCCACGTCTGTACTGTAGCATGCGTCAAATCGGTTGCACACATCTAGTAGCAGGAAATATGAAAGCTCCAGTATCATTTACAGTTTTGTGTCATGATTACCAAATAATTTTTGTCACATAGCATCCTAGTAAGGAACTAGGCCATACCAATACAGTTATAATGCTAGAAAGAAAACATGAGTATGATAAAACAACAGAATCTCTAATTTCTTTTCCACATCCTGCATTACACAGCAGAGCAAGGAAAAGGCCAGCTGTACCTCTTGATTTACTTGAAACAAGGTAATCCCACTGTGAGTGACCCCATCTTACTGTAATGTCTGAGAATTTCTAAAAGGGGCTTTTTCTGACCTTGTGTAGATGTGTGAAACATGGTCTTCTACAATGGAACTACTTGTCCTGGCTTCCTTAGTGGTCAATGGAGAGGCAGATTTGTAACACTGTTCCTCTCATCCTGAAGTAGGTAGCTAAAATAGGTGAGATGGACAACACACTTCAGGGAGCAAAGGTGCCTTACTCATAATCCCCAGAATTGCCCTTTGGAGACTCTTCTTTTCTATGAAGATACTGGAGGGCTGACCAGCTCATGGGGCTCCTTGAATTTCCCATCTGAGACAAGCCAGGTCTCTATTCACTGTGACTGCAGGCTGCAGAAGTAGTAACTCAACAGCCTTTTCCATAGCATACAGATTTTAAGATAGCCTTTTCACAAAATCGGCTAAATTTAGTGAAATATTCCTGTTCTGTGAGAGTTTGTAGATTAAAGAGAGGAATGATTGTAATGAATTCCAGAATGCAAAAGTGAAATTACTTCTTGTGATTTTGCAGAATAAACCTACCTCTGGTCTAGCTGCTTAATTTGTTTTTAAAACATTAATAATATCTTGTGTGTCTTAATGATTAATATGATTAATGGCTAAGAATGACCAAAGATGAGATGTTACATTTATGACCTAGCCATCAAATGAGCACTTATGCAGCATAACATAATATTGTGAAAGGCAGTGTCATAAAATATATTTTGCTTTGTATTTCTTCTTATGGAAAAACATATGCAGTGGTTTGAACAATTGTGTATGGTTTGCCACAATGATTGTCATATAATTAGAGCAGTGGTTTGGTTACTTTCAGGGCACAACTTCATATACATTCATATTTGGTTTTGTAACCTGGTGCAGTGACTAGTTGCCTGAGATGTTTACTTCTACATATACATGAATTGAATATTCATCAAAAGCCCATCTAGGTCAAACAAATATTAGTAATAAAAAGGTGCCATCATCAAGGGCTGGTTTACTTTGTAGAACAACATGGTATCTTATTGATTCAAGATTGCTCACAATCCATGTTTTAAGATAAAAATCTTCATATTATGCAAAACTCCTATCAGAGGTAGAGGGTCACTTTTTGTTGGATATATTTTATTATTTTTATTTCTAACCAAGGCTGTCATATCAGTGTCAAATTTCTGAAGAGAAAACAAAGCAAGAAAACCTTGTACAAAAATAACAGATTCAAAGTTGATAAAATATATAATTCTTAAAAGGTGCAGGTAAGCAAGTGGTGGCTTCAAAGACATAATGCTTCCAGAATGTGTAACATTTCTATCAGAGATGAACTAATAGAAGACTCCTTAGCATACCACAACAAAGGGGAGAAAATGTGTTCATTGGCCTGTCTATAATTTTTATTTCCCTTCGTTGCTTCGATCAAAACACAACTTTCAGTGATAGCACAGTAGGCAGGTTATTTGCTTTCTTACTGTTCTGTCAGCTAGATTTGTTTACTCTGTAATTTTTCATGTAAACGCAGGTTTCTTTTGATCTGCTACTATAAAAACTCAGCTACAGAGTCTATTCTGTATCTCCACCTTGCTTTCTCAAGCAGTTCTTATTGCAAACTGCAAACAAATTATGAGTGTACTGGAAAGATCTGTTAATATAAGAGATACTGAAATACATCAGCTTGAAAGCAAACATGTCTCTATGAACAAGCCCAATGAAGAACTTTTCTAGCTTGACTCACCTCCACAACTGCTGCTGTAATGGAAAGTCTGAAATGATGTTTTTTCATTCTTTTAGGTCACTGTTGCTGTTTCTGTCACAGTCCTCCCACAGATAAAAGTGATTTGGAGGTACGGGAGTTGATGAACTCTTCTGCTCTTTAGGATGGTTTATTGCATATAAATATTGGCCTAGTTGTTTGTGGAAGATAAGGGTTTTTTTTGAAACTATTGAGTCATAGGTGAAAACTCTTAGAAAATGTTAGAGTAGCTTTAACATAAGAACAGCTCCTAAAACTCATTAGTGTCATCTTGTTAACAGATTAAAATACATGCACCCCAATCTCATCTACAGCCAAGAGTGGATTTTCCCATAACAGGGAAGGCCCATGTGTCCAAATCTGATTTCATGGTTGGAAAGAGTGGGGAAAGTGGGAGGTGTTACTTCACTTGTTACTTCACTTCTCGGTGGCCATTTTTTCTTTCCAGGAGCCACCAGTAATAATGTACTACATGGCATATGTTTGGATCCATCATTAGACTGCTTTTGCTTTGTGACCCCAGTTTTTGTAAGAACCAGAGCTTAAGTTAAAATTCCAACTGTTTTCATAGAGCATATAATGCTGATCTTGCCTGGTATCACTATCCCAGCTAGACTGACTATATAGAGGGAAACTGTAGGGAAACTGGTAGCAACAGAGAAAACAGCCCCCAGAATCTTCATTGAATTTAGAAGGCTTTAGGCATGACTCTCCAGTTTTTTAGCCATGTCAGCTTCATTGTGAGCCACATTTTGCTCATATGAAGCTATATCAAAATGTATCTTTTCTTCTTAAGTCAACGACCTTGATATTATTTTGCCTGGGCTGATGAGGGAGGGCGAAGACAGGAAAGGTCTTTCTATTTGTTTTAGCCCAGTTCTATAACATTCTCAGTGCCTGCACAGCAAATGTCACATTGGCAAGACTGAAAGAGCACGATGTATCAAGATGGTTCATTACCAACTCATGTGGTCTTAGTCCTCCAGCAATCCCATACCCAATAAAATTATTAATACCTAATAAAGAGGCTTATTGTAGCTCTGAAGCTAGTGATTATTTTTTTAATTATGTATTTCTTTTGATTTAATAAAGTAATAAATATTTTCTTCATCTCTCTTTAAAGAAAATATGCGTTTTATATATTAGTACACTTCATATAGGTTATTTATATTCCATACATAAATCTTCACCATATTTACTCTGGGTTACATTAACCTTTTAGTCACCTTCTACATTGTTTTCACTATCTTCACACACCATTACTTATTTTACAAGTTATTAAAAGAACTCCTTAAAGTATAAAAGATACATAAATTCTTTCTCCCTGTGAATATCCTACAGAATAATGAGGATCCTTACACATGCCACAGAATACTTGGTGTTGAGTCCAGCTCATCCTTGGTAAAGTGATGCGGTCTGAGGCTGTGAGTATACTCTAATATAAGAATTTAGCCTGCATACATAGTTATGGTTTTTATTGTTGACATGTAACATTTGAAGACGAACTATGCAGCACACAGATAATTGACCTGCAGTATCTTCACTATTTTAGGAATTCTTTTACCTGTATCACTTATTTAGTCAGGTATTTCTGGATATGCTACCATCCTAAGGCTAATCATGGCACATCCTATGAAGGTGTCCATGTCCAAGCTAATCCCAAACTTTTGCTTCATCTCACAAGATTTTTTTTTCTGTTCTGTACGTTCACTGAATATTCGGTGCTGTATATACACATCAATATTAAAAGAGATATCAAAATGAAATTTGAGAGTGGCTACCTTAGAAACCCATGTGCTTCCCAGTCATAATGGTGAGTTTTATGTCAGGATGAGCTGAAATGCAAAGCATTAGCTTTGTGGTTATGTAGAGGTTCAGCATCTTTAAATGTTTTATTGGTCCTGCATTCCTGTCTTTTATCTAGCTGCCCTTTGTGAGAATGTGAACTCAAACTTCAATGTCATCTTGTTCACTGTCCCTGCATCCAGAGGGGTCTTCAGCTTGGCCTGAATCCAGTCCTGAGAACACAAGGTATTGAGGATTTCATTTTTTAACCACAGTCATTACTATAACTTCCTCTACAGCATGAGCCAACAGAAAGTTGCATTGGCGCTTTCAGTGCCAGCTGGCACCAAGCACACAGCAAGGAGCAGCAGTGGGACAGGAACAAACAGGTGGTGAAGGAGGAAGGCGTGGGGACTTCCTGTGCTACACAGGATACTGAAGACCGTACTCATGTAACTACAGCCTGCTTGGTTGGCCTTCAGTTGAGAGCCAGCCAAGACATGCTTTGAGCTAATAGAGCAAGAGAATCTACTATGGCCTTTTCCATATTAGTTAAATCAGCAGCTTTAAATCTAACCTTTCCCACTACAACCATTCCTCAAAGAAAAAAGAATCTCTTAGATAGTGAAATATGCAGTATGTTAGTACAAAGGAAAAGCTGTAATTGCAACCGTCACAGGGGCTACTTCAAAAGCCTAGCATGCTATAAGCAGACAGTCTCACTTACTATAGAGATGGTAAACATAGATCTTCTATAACTCTCTTCATGTTTTCTTGCGAAAACAAGAGCTGCATGGCAGAACTGCATATTTGTGTCATGCGAAGAAATGAACCAGTGCTTAAAATACACTGGCAACAGCACAAAATTTGTAGTTGGAACAACATCCAACTTAGTTACTGCCAATATCAAGTCTTTATACTTCTATGTTACATTGATTCTCTACTCGGTGAGTTACATTAGTGGTTTTATTTACAGAGATGTCACATTTTAAGAGGAAATAAGTTGTGTGTGTCTAAAGCCTCCTTGACACTGAGGACTCCATCAGCACATCCTGTCTGCAAGTGTCATTTCCAGCCCAAAAGCCAAGGCAGCTGTGTTAATGTGTTCTCTAGGAAGCAGCATCAAGGGATCCAGCTGTACTTCTGAAAATGTCATTTAAGTGCTCGCCTTCACGTTGCTCCATGAGACAAGCAATTTTCAACTCTGTACATAGCTTCTTTTTCCTCTAGACCTGCACATCTAAGGTGCTTAGTATGGGAGGAAGTGAGGTCCTTCCTCCCTGCTTTTTCTTCACCAAGCTATGTGGGTAGAAGATGGGTTCATCATAGATCATAGCAAGGAAAAAACTCTTCTCATCAAGTTGATGTTGTCTTGCCTCAGCAGATTTATAGACATTGGTCCCTAAGGTAATATGAGGAAAAGAATATGCAGAGAGATCAGTGAAAAATGAAGCCACATTTAACATTCCTTATGATTCTTTCTTTGCTTAAATGCCAGTCTGTGCACTGACGACATATTCAAAGGAAGAGCATACCTGTCCCTGCAAAGCAATCCCTGGTCATTTCACAGGGTAGTGTAACCTGCTAGGCTAGAGTGACACCACATGAGGCCTGGATTTATTTCCCAGCCCTTCAGAGTTTGTAGTCCCAGAAAAAGCCTGGATTTTCTTTGCTGTTTGGTCTAGTGCATGAATGGAGAACATCTTCCTGCTTCAGGACCAGGAGGGCCAGGTCTCCTACAGGGTCAGTTTACAATATAAATTGTGATCACTGCGTTTCAGAAATTAACTAACTAAATGATGCAAAACATTTCTATTTCTTAGAAGGTGCATTTAAGGTTACTTTACTAAGGAGATGTAAAGAATTTTTTAATTCCCTGAGTTAAAACACCTAATTAGGGCCAACCTGTTAAAAAAAGAGGCTTTCTCCAGGCCATTCTTTTACTGTTGCTTGGTAAATTAGGGTAAATGAAAAGACAATGGCAGTGATTTTCCACTCCATCCCTCTAGTTTCACATTAATGTAATAGGCCAATTAACATTTGAGGCTTTAGCCTCTACAGCTGCTAAGCCAGAGTAAGCACTTGTGGCTGGGCCATAGGGAAGTCTGGGCTGAGCAGACACTAGTGAAGGAGGCAGAGCAGCAAGCCAACCGCCTGGTTGCATGCCCTGTGTGTAAAGTCCTTTTGATGTATGCCTAGATGCAAACAAGAGGCTGAGCCTTTCATAATAATTAGCAACACTTCATAATAATAGCTGAGAATTAGTAAGTGCTTTACATTTACATAACGTCAGTCATATGAGGTCCTCCCAGCATTTTGCAAATGCTAACCTCAGCTATTAAGTGTGCATACCATAAGCTTATTAATTAGTTTATTTTTCTGGGTTATTTTTGACCTGGAGCAGTTCCTTGATTCAGCTCACAACATAGCTTCACACGTAGTTACATGAGCATTAGCAGCTTGACTTTGATGGTGTTGATAAAAGACTAAGGAGAAAGGAGGTCTTTGCACCAGCAGAGTCCCTGAAGCCTTCATCTTGTTAAACCACGGTTTAAGCAAAATTACATTTAACTGCTAATCCCAGCAATACACTCATGTATTAACATTTTTCTCTCTTTCATTACAGTTTCATCCCCCATGCAAGAACAATTAAAAGACCTTTTTCATGCCCTTGGCATGACCCTTTAGAAGGAGCTCACCTTCCTTCTCCTGCCTCACTGCTGTTAAAGACAGGATTGGATTTTATAGCCAGTAGATCTACCTGGAGTTATACTGTGATTCATAAATACCCTGAGGAAGTGGCTAGAGATAGATCTTTATTGGCATAAACTGGCACAGGTCCTCTGATTTTGACACCAGTTTGCACCACCTCACCTGTGCATATTTTCCAAGGGACCAAGTTGCTGTTCAAGCAATAATGAAATGAACAGGGCATCTTAAGCACTGTAGTTCTGTTGACTACAGTAAAGGTACATGAGGCATGAATTTAACTTAGTTTTTCTTTGGCTGATGGAGAAATCATAGTCTTAGAGATAAACAATATGTTTTCTGTTTGTTCTTTTATCAATATCTGCATATAACATATGGAGGAGTTTTTGAAAGTTTTCTTCTGAGCAAGGTTGTTTTCCACTTCTAAACTGCCAATTTACCATAAGAAATCAGTTCACTGAAATGACAGAATGGGTAAGATGTACAGCAGAAATAGTATGGTCTGTTGCAATAAATTACAGGTTTCTTTTTCATGTGCAGCAGTAGAGGCGGCACTGATGCAATTAGCTACAGCTGGTTATAGAAAGAAAACATGCATCTGTGGATGGCTCAGACTGGAGAGAACTGACATGTATTTTCTGGAATTTATCACTGTAGAGAGAGTGAAAGAAAAGAACTGCAATTTTCATTCCTGGACAACAAACACTAATAACCTATATTTCCCTCTTTGAAACTTACTTAACCTAATAAACACATTTACTCTACTACATAGCAAGTAGCGAATACAACTAGATCATTACAGATGTTCTGAAGGAAAGATTTGGATGGTCTATTTTCTGGAATGAAAGATTTGAAATAATTATTTGCTGAAGTAAAGAATTGAAATGTGCCATATGATCTTTTACTTCTATGCCTCTAATATCACATTTAATTTGGTTGTAACAAAGGCTTGGGACTCATTAGCTAGCAAAGAAAATGCTCGCTGCCAGCTGCTCAGAGTTTGCCTGTTCCCAGGTATCACCATTTGGCATTTCCAGAAACATAAATGCAGCGGATGTGGCTCAAATACTTGATTTTCAGCACCAGCATCATGGCATAACAGTGTCTTTCTTCCTGCATGTCCTGGTCACAGGCTTATTTTATCTCTTCCTGTTTCAGCTGCTTCTCTTTTAATCTCAGCACATTCACAGCTTCCCACCACATTCTTCCAACAAAACATGTGATGACTTTAAAATTTGTTGCTTGATAAATATTTTTTCTTCCAAAACCAATGCATTTTCCCCTATTAAAACTGAACCTGAAAATTTTTATTTTACAATGAACTTGATGAGGAAAAAAACTGCAAAAGTGCACTTTTCTGGGTCTGACTATGGTGGGTTTTTTTTCCATTTTCTTTTTCCCTGTTTTTGTTGTTATTCTTCAGTGGAAAACAAAATGAAACTAAATTTTTCTTCAGAAACTGAAGGATTCTCCTCAGCCTAATGTTTCACTTCTCTCTTACCTTGCCCTTGCCTTTATCCTTATGCAATACCCTTATCTGCCAAATTCGTGTTTGACAGACAGGCCTCAGAGAATAGGCAGATAATTATTTCTGATGTGGCTTACAAGAGATGGAGATAAAGATTTGGTTGCCAACACTGAATATTTGCTCAAGATTAAGTATTCTTGCCACTGCATCCCTATTTCTCACTATCAGGCAACCCTACTGCTCACCAACTTCCATGGATATATCTACAAGGGCTACTTGGCATTTTGTGCTGTGTTGTACTTAAATTAGTTGATTGGAAACTTTCCACTTCTGCAAGCAAGCAGGAGATCCTGAAGTCTGGAGAGTATGAGAGAATGATAACTGTGAATGTGACATTATGTTTCCATCCTCCAATCCTACAAGAATGGCACGTTTGAGAAGAGCAGGTTCCACAAGGAAGTAAGAGGTTGAATAATTTCATGGCTTCACTGCCACAAAATCATCTAGTCACCTACACTTGTTATTTCTGAGGGCCAATATAACATGACAAAAGCTATCTTGTTCTTTCCTAGAGGATACTCAGAAATAACGTTGATAATATCACTGAGTGAGAAAGCAGAGAAGAGCCTCAATGTAGATTTTCACACCCAAAATTCCCAAAATGGGCTTTTGGCCCATGCTTAATCTATGTCTAACTAAATTGCCAGTCCCGAAGAGATCACAAAGACAATTATAGCAATGCAACACGAGCACTTGACTTGTCACTTATTTTTAAAGCCGTGTTTAAAAGTAAAATGCTACTTCTTAGACTTCCTCCCTTATTACACAGACTGCTTTAATGTTCCATCAAAACAAAGAAAACAACTGTTCCCACATTAGGCATACATTGACTATGGAGGGAAAAAAAAAAAACCAAATCATTATTACATGCTTTGGAAAAGGAAAGGAGCAAGGGTGTGTGCCTAGACAACAAATTTCTATAATCTCCCAACCTATAATTTACTTCAGAAATGTGTGGTTACCTTGAAGAAGAGAGGGATCTTCCCAGCTTGCCAATATAATGAATGATTCAGGTGTGAATGGAAACACATGAAGGAAAAAGTAAAGATCTGAAGAAGACAAAGTTTCAAAATTGTAAGGCTAAACATTGTCTCTTTGGACCTCACCCACTCAAATTCCTGCCACACAACTCAGCAAAAGGAGACAAGCTGTCTTGATACTGGCATCTTGTTGCAGTTAGAAGAAAACAAGCATAGAAACTCACAGAGCAGACAGCAAAGGAGGCGTTTTGAATACTCTCAGACACCCTGTGTCTCAGACACACATCTTGACAAGCTGTAAGTTATTGAAAATGGATCCAAGCAAGAGTTGAGGTTGCTGCCAATTTCTATCATCCTAATTACAGTTTATTTCTGCAGTGTGCTCACAACAAAAAAAAAAAAAAGAAAAAGGAAAAAAAAAGAAAAAAGAAAAAAATAAAAAAAGAAAAAAAAAGAAAGAAATTGAGAAGTACAACCTGTACTCATAAATTGTGTTCATGATGCTGGATATGGAAGATGTGCAGAATACAGAAGAACAATGGCCTCTTATTTGTTCACAACAGAATAATTCATGCTTCCATAAGGAATGCTTGCAAAGACTGTTTTCATCATTACTTGCTTAGGCAAACAATTTTTATAAATCCAACCAATAAAAAACACTAAAAATTAGTTCAAGACCGTTTAAACTGAAAAAAAAATGCTTTGCATGTCAGAAGGGCAGTGCCTGCTAATGCATTCAGTTTCGATAATAATTTCAGTGGGCAATCAAGAGTCAGATAATAATGAAAAGCAAAGATATTAAAGGCAATAAAGATTGGCCTGCAGTCTAGTGCCTCTCTTTAGCTTTTACGGGGACTGCAACTTACCTGTATTTATTTGCCTGACAGTTAGTTGTCTCAGGCTGAACTAGTTACTGGGGAGGCCTTTTCATAAATAGCAGCAAAAGGGAAGCACTTTCAGAAGGCACCATCAGAGTAACTCCATTTCTTAGACACTTCTTTTAGGATGAGAAGAGCCTTCCAGAAAGGCTCATTTTTCTCTGTTGAAGAAGGAGGAAGTGTGGGATAATAAGAGCAGGCAGAGGCTGCCGTTCAATTAATGTGACCTTAAGGCTCCCATTAGTGGCCCAAGTATGGATTTGGCATAAACTCACTCAGATAGCCCAAATGTGGTTACATTTCTTGGCAGCTCAACTTTTAACCACCAAGCCTGTCTGGACTTTTTATTATTTGTGATCTCACAAATAAAGCCAGCATGGGAGCATACAACTTGGTACAAACTTGGTATAGTGTGCTCTGGCATTTGGAGGAACTGAAGAGGTGTGCCTGTGTAAGATGAGAAGCAGATCTGGGCAGTTGTGTACTGATTTCGCTGTGCAATACCACCTCAGACAATGAATCTTTTAGTCACAATCTGCCTCGGCTGTCCCCCTGTCAGACCACATCTGTTCTGCATGGGACCACTTGCAGACGGAGATGGGCATCAGCCTGCAAGGCTAGAGAGATAGTGAGAAATGTGTTGTGTAGGGAGAGAGGAAGGAGAAAAGGCGGGTTTGGGGCCTCCAAAACACTGGCAATGCTAACAGCAGACATGGGAATGGGGACTAGAAGGCACCTCCTACACTGCCCAGATGAATCCCTTCGTAGAAACCACGAGACAGCCCTTTGTGCAAACTGGCTGGATCTGCTGTACCAGCTGCTCCATGGCTGACCCTGATGCTCCTAGTGAAAAGTGAACTCACCATGTCACTCCTTTGAGGGTTAGAAACCACATAATTTCCAGCCTAGCTTTATTCCTGACAGTTTATACCTGCTCACTGCTGAGTTTATACTTGCTCGCTTGTTCTTCAACTGCAGTAGCTCCATCTTCTCCCTCCAAGGAAATCATTTCTCCTTTCTGCTGTGTTTTCTCCATGCTCTGCTTCCTGAGTTGCTCCCTGTTCCCATGGCAGCATGTCCCGCACACATGGGTGCTCAAAGTGCGTATGGCTCCCCAACCTTGGCATGTGAATTGCAAAGACCAGTTTGATCCTTGTTTGGGGGCTTCCCTCAGCAGAGCTCAGACTGAGAGATAGACCAGGCTCCACAAAGAGCTGTGATGGTGAGAAGAGATGCTAGTGGGCTGTGCAGTCTCCCATCTTGCCAGGGCAAGTTTTCAGAGTCAGATCCCTATAAATAGCTACTCCTTGTTGAGAGTGTTTTGAAAGAGGAAAACAACGACAACTATGACAGCAATGGATGGGTTGGCTGTCTTGGCAGCCTAACCGGTGTTTCCTTCTCTCTCCTAGGCCTGGGCAGATGCTGAGCAGCAGAGAGGTGAGAGTGAGTTGTTGTGTCACCTGGCTCAGTACCCAGTTTGTTTCTTGGCCTCTGCCTCACCATGTGAGAGAAAGAAAAAAAAAACAGAAGAAAGCAAAAAAAAAAAGAAAAGACGACTAGCTCTTTAAGATTTCAGGCCCATGAGCGATTGACTCATGTCAGCCGTGCCTTTGAAGTGCTGGGGCTGTTTGTGGAGGCAGAGGATCACAGCCTGGCCCTGGACAAGCTGATTGTTTCAATCAAAGATTTAAACGACTGCCACATGCAGATACATGAAAAAAAAAAAAAAAAGAGAGAGAGAAAGAAAAGAACTCTGCTGTCGGCTGCATCCTTGCAGCGATCCCTTGAATATCCCCAAGATAAATAGATGGTGTAAAACCAAGGAAGGCTCTTTCTGGTGGTTATGGCCATTTTCTGGCTGTTCGTCAGATTTTCTGTGGGATATGAAGAGGCATTTGGGACAGGCTTCTTAAAGACTTCTAGGAGCTCAGGGCTTTACAGAAGATTTTGCAGACTTCTGTGGCAGCTTGGAGTCCATCTTCTGCTGAACTACAGACTTGCCTTTGCCCAGCGTTTGCTAGAGGGCAGCTGTCCAGTGCTCCCTGTTCAGCAAGCAGGTGGACTGTTGCAGCCAATACTTTCTGTGCTCTGCTGGGTGCCCAAGTATCTAGTTTGGACACTGAGTATCCCACTGGCTCTAGCCATGTTTGTGTCAATGAGGGGAGCAATCTCAAACCCAAAGATGAGTTACCACCTAATTCATGTGGAAAGCATTGCACTACTTTTAGGAACGTGAAGCTAAATCTTTTAATCCTGATCTGGCCTTCATAAACATGAAGAAGGAGAAAGCATGCAAGACAAGAAATATTTCACATAATCCATATAAGTTTATTTCAGTATTTCCAAATAGCAGGCATACATTCTGTAGAAAATATGAAGGACCAGAGTCATCGGTCATCGGAATTAGTGCAAGTGAAGGAAAAGATGCAGGAGACTTCACAGATACATGTAATAAGAGCTGTGAGTTTTGAAGGAATATAGCAAGGATGTGACTGGTTTCATCTGCAGAGGAAACCAGGGCTGAATTTAAGCAAATTGCTTTCATTGGAGACTCCAGCTTTGGAATCATCTGTTTACATCAGCCTCAGGTTTGTTTTTGAATGCTTTTCTACCTTTTACTGCTCAATAAAATACTCTGGAAATGTGAACAGCCCATGGTGGATGTTGAAACACTTTCCTGAGTCAGGAGATAATTTGAAACAATCATTCCAAAGATGTAACTAGTTTCTGCTGTCTCCAGAGGATACTTGCTCCAAGTTTTACTGTCCTGAGATTATGCTAAAAGAGTCTTCAAGAATTCTGCATAGGAGACAAGAAGGAAGAAAATATGATAATCTATCTTTTCTAAGCAAGTAGGGTCTTACCTGCTGATGGCAAATGAAGGAGGACTGCTAGACTACCCCTTTTGAAAGAAAAACATGACCTCATTGCTACTTTTGAGAATGGAGAGGTATCTCACCACCGCTTCTGTTTCTCCCAGAAGGGTTCAGCCACTATCACTCCATCTTGTTGATGTTCATGGTACGTTGGGCCATAGATTAGCAAACAGACGTCTCCGGAAAACAGAACAATAAAGAAACATTTGTGAAATCATCACTG
>JAUBOD010000069.1:951808-967074 GCA_032353885.1 Nothura maculosa
TTCTTTCTTTCTTTCTTTCTTTCTTTCTTTCTTTCTTTCTTTCTTTCTTTCTTTCTTTCTTTCTTTCTTTCTTTCCTGCATTTCTAATTTTGTTTTGTAGGTAGTTAGAGATCTGGTTTATTTTAAAACAATGAAGAAGACAGAATCCCCTGAGGTAAATTCATTGAGTACTGGGAGGTCTTGGTAACACAATTGAACTGGCACCAAATCAATAAAAACAGAACAGAAGAAAAAACAATAATTAAAACATTCTGTCAAAAAAATGGAGCAGTAATTAAAAGATGCAAACTATTGTTTTGCTACACTAATTACATTTTAATTTTCAATAGCTTGCTGAATAGTATAAAAGCCCATGCCTATAAAATGTCCCAGTGACAGTGCTCTTTCTGCAACTAGCGTGATAACAGTGTTTATGTGCTGTAACAGAGTGGTATGTGCTTTCAACTCTGTGTGGGTGAAACTAGCTTCCTTGTACGATAGCATGACAACAAAGTTTTATTATTTTCTTTTCTGGTGTGGAAAATTATTACTCAACACACACACACACAAACACACACATATACGGGCACACAAAACCGGGTTCAGGCCAAGAGCCACTCTGCTCAGGGCACTTCCATTGACCTCAATGGGAGTTTTGTGTGTGGTGCAATAGCGGGTTGTTGGCCAGCGCAAGCACTGTGCTTAGGTTCAGACCATGTTGTTTTTTTCACGTGTTATTGAAGGATGGAGAGAAAAACAAATTGAATTTCCCTATTAATACATGTCATTTGCAACCCTAAAACATGCAACTCCTTGGGCAGGTTTCTGAAGACTTTTCTCACAGAAGAATCCTCAGAGATTTCAGTGTAGATACTTCTACATAAAAGCAACATAATAAAGCCCCTATTCTATACCATTAAGAATCATAGTTGTCCTGAAAAAAAAAATTCAGTTAACACTTTTTAAGGGTTTAGGGACCAGTTTTCCCCCACGAGGATTTAAGAAACTCCCCAAATCAAGGGGCATGTAAAGGAGCTTGTTATTATAGTTATCTGCAGCAAAATGCAAGTCAAATGTTACAGATAAGTCCTGGCAAAATCTCCATCCATTAGATATGATCTGCTTCTTCACAGCCATAGTTGACACATCTTGCCTTTCATATCTCATTTCAATTGTAAAGTTCTTCCAGAAACGGACATCTCATATGTTCAGGCATGCCCTTAGAACAATAGACTTCTTCCATCAAAGTGGGAGTGGTGGGGAAATAATTTCTCAGAAACTAAACCCTGGATTTCAGATGTATGTAATCAATGAAATACCTCAATCAGTGGAAATGAGCTGCATTGCCAAAGAATATTCTCAACTGGGTAGTTTTTCTACATTTTCAAAAGGAATTTGAAAGTACTCTTTAAACAATATATATAAAAATATTTCCAAGTCAGCTGATGGAATAAAACTGTTATCCTTCATTCTACCACAACAAGAATCACAAAAGAAAATATCCTCCTTTAAAAGAGAAAATGCTGAGCAGATGTTACCTACATTTTCACCATTTAACTCTCTGCTTCATTTCCTCCCAAAGACAATTCTCAATTATATGCATTCATTCCCATTCAGTTGGAAGGAGTTAACAAGGCATAATTCAGTAGAGGATATACCTAAGAAAGACAAAAAAAAAAAAAAAGGGACTCCAAAAGTCCCCAAAATTATTATGAAATAACAGACTCAAACAATGTCTGTCTGTTTTCATAGAGAGGCGATATTGGTCACACTGGCAATATTGGTACCTTTGTGAGATGCAAGCTAACTAGATATACCCTCCTGGAGTTATGAGAGGGTCTTATGCTAGCTTCTATGAATGTATCTTTTATATTGAGTGGAAAATTGCAATTACATGTTTTCATATGTCACAGTTGCAAAGCAAATGATGCAAAACTTGTAGTAAATGTGAGGGAAAACAAAACAAAACAAAAAATCCTACACCTTAGTGTAGAAGCTGGTCCTTTATCTTCAGAGAATACCCAAATTGATGAGTTTTGTGTCCCGATACAAGAATAAATTGCTTCAGGAATTTTTTCATAGGCACATAGTATTCTCCAAATGCCTCTTATTATGATGCTAGTGAAATGCTCTGATTTACTGAAATTAAACAAAGACAGATATTTATTTAGAATTCCTGTAACTACTACCACCAGTAAATGTGTTTCATCACTATGATTGCAAAAACAAATACCTAACAGAGAAATGCAGTTCACAACAACAGAGAACTGAATGGAAATAGAGATTTTTTATTGACATTACACTAATGTTCATGGCAGAAGGATGAAGGGGCAATAATTGACTGAATCAGTCATGGACCAGTCTTCAGCAATCCTTGTGCGGAAATAGAAGACCAGAGTGCTCTTTACACGGCCATGGAGCATGGATGTCCCAGCCAAGTTGAGGGAAAGATGGGTTAGATGTGGAGTGTTAAGTGTGGCTGTTTCAGGACAGTGTTCATGTCCAGGGTCACAGCATGGTGCTTCTTAAGGATGTGCTTACAACCTTCCCCTTTCTACTTAGGTTGCTGGAATGGTTTTGGTGCCTGCTCTCCAGGTGGAACTTTACAGGTCTCAGGGTACCAGGGTTGGCCTCTGCAAGCAGCCCATGCCTCATGATCCCTTCTGCAGGGCATCTCTACAGCCAGTGTCCAACCTTGGACCACCTGTTCCCTCCAAGGCCACCACCACCAGATTGGGTCATCCTGGAGACACTCCCACCTTGCAAACATCTGGAAACATCTCACCAGCCTGACCCCCAGTGCCACTTTGCACGCTCTGCATATTGTACATACAACTGTATGCATATTATAGATACAGCAAAATGAGCCTTTTTTCCTATCATACAGTATATATCTGCTCCCAGGGAAGAATATGTCAACAAGTCCTAAGTCTTAATTCTCCCATCACTCCTACCTACGCTACTGGCTGCCCGAAAAGTAGAGGGAAAGCAAGATATTTCCTCACAGAAGGTATGGCATATATGGCTATCTTGGAACAGAAAGGAATGGAAATTATCCTTTGACTCGTACTTGTGGTACAATCAGACAAAGCCTGCACTGCCAGTAGTAATGTTTGTTCTTCATGGATCATTGGCTGCTCCTTTTACCATCTGAGAAGATAGCAGCTAAAGTACTATGAAAATACAGAGTTTGTTTTCGTGTTCCTCCTACACTTGAGTCTTTGAAACATACAGAGACTGTGGTTTCAAGTCTTGGCAGAATAGGGATATAATGATTATAATCAACCAGATTAGCTTCTTTTCATCAGCAATGAATCTCTGTGACTGCTGTAGTTCTCTCAGCTGGGATGGGAATATGACTGGCAGCAGGCAAGGAGACAGACCTGCTGCTGGGTCGAAATCAAGTTGCTCTCAGGTTATGTGCAGAGCCAGCTCCTTCAATGGTGTGGTCAAGGATCTATGTGTTTTAAAATTAAGTTTCCTTCAGATCCTTCGCCGAACTGATTCCTCCCGTTGGGGATGATGAGGTGAGATAACCACAAACAGCTACTCATAGTTCTTGTTGAATATATTTCCTCCTCATGTGGTTATTTCTGTTAAAGGCAGTGATCAAGGAAACAGTAACTACATGAATGAAACTCAGCCATTGTTAAAACCTGCAACTTGGAAGCTCAGCTCTGGCAACCCTCTACTATTCTTCAGTCAGTTGTCTAAAGGTATAAAACTCAGAGCTGGATATTATATAGCCACGACTAGTTGTAACAAATATTGGATGAGAACAAGTTTTTTCTCTATCCAAATTCTAATTTTCTATATGCCAGATAAAATATTAATTAAGCTAGGTCCAAAGGTAAAAAATATAAAAACACACCAATCAGATTACTAGGTTTCCAACTCTATTTTAAGATTTTTTCTAAGTATGCCAATTTTTCTAATATTTCTTACTTTAAAGCCATTCAACATCTCCTGTGACACCTCAAGAGGCTTCTGGAAAGCGGTCTGAAGAGGAGTAAGACAGGATACTATGTAAAAAGAAACTGGAAACTGGAGTGTAGCATGCCCCAGAAGATGACCAAAATGACCAAGGTGCCACCAGTGTCCACACAGGAGGGAATCAAGTAGGAGAAAGAGTCTCATGATCAGACAGCTCATGCCTCATGCTAGCAATGAAGAAAAGTTCCATTTCAACATCTGCTCTGAGAAGAGAGAAGAAATCCCTTCCTACATGCAAGCAGTGAGAAACAAGCTGACTGTGTCCACCTGCTACACTAGGTACCACCAATGGTCAGTCATTGATGCTGTGGGGGATGCAAGACTGCTCCCCATCTACTCTAGCCACCTTTCTTCCCTAAGCTCTTAAATAATCCTACTGCTCAAATAACCTTCATACTGAAAAAAGCCATCCACTCTAAAAATTCGTAAGCCTGTAATTTGAGCATCATCATTACCTCAATGTAGATCCAGATGTTGAGGCCACCTAATTAATTCTCATCCCTTCCTGCCTCATGAAGACAGAAAGATCATTTGAAGGACTGATAGATTTAGAGGTTAGTATTGTTTAGGATAGCAATATCCTAGATTTTGCATGTAAATTAATTGAGAATTTAAATTGCAATGTATTAAATAATACCCAAGGCAACCTTATTTTACCTATACTTTTTAGCCAGCTAGTGAAGCAGATGGAAGGCACAGGGTGCACTAATACTACTCATATTTTTATATTCCTATCACATTTTGGAGGCTTTCCTGAAATATGTTTCGGTAAATACTAAGTCAAACATTTACTGGTACCTATATCATACACAAGTTGCAAAGGATTCAGGAACAGGAGTAAAAACAAATTCATGGCACAAAGTCTATGTTCATTACAGAAAGAAAGGAGGAGGCAGAACAACTATCTACTGATGTATAAAGCCATATTCAAGTGTGCAGTCAAAATAACTTTCAGTACTTGCAGGGAAGCTACAAAAGTTAGATAAATATTAGGAACATCACAGTGGGTGAGTTCCTTCTTGGTTTATCTGTATTTCTCTTCAAAAAAGGATGAACCAGCCTGGCAAGAGTTGTTAGGCAATATACATGCTTTAGGAAGAAGTAAGGGGTGGAACAAGCATCTTTCCTTAGACACAGATCTTAACAGGTCCCTGTAAATCATGCAGTAACATATCATGGATGTGCTGATGTTTTTAGCATGTATTAATTTCTCAAACTGTATGAACGGACACATGTAGTGCTTGTGTTTGCATGGAGTTGCAACAATTTCTGCTAGCCCTCATTTAAGCACTCAGTATTTCTGGGGGGCCTGACAGTGGAAGCTACTACTGGAGAAAGACACTTGCAGTTGTAGCTTTGTATCTTTGTTGAAGGTTCTCTCTTGTCTCCAGTGCAGAATCAAAGGTACTGGAAGACGCTCCTTAATGGCACTTTTCTTTTGGCTTTATTATGCAAACAGAGCATTCACTGCTAAATAATTTCTAGACTGACTAGGAATAACAGATATACTTAGAAAAGATGATTTTTTTCTTTGAAAGAGTTGGGTAATTTGCTTTTAAACAAGAATTAAAATATAAATTTGCCCTGCGGTTAGCATTTACTACGTCTGTGACAACAATAGCAACATCCTTCTCTGCACTTCTACATATCCAAATATTTGCCTGTATCAAAGGTACTTTAAATAATGGGTTAACATCCACCTCACTTATCAAATGGTGGGACAGAACAAAATTAGATGAGGTCAAGGGCTTGCAAAAAGACTATGCATAAAGTGAAGACCTCCTGTTTTACCAGCAATCCATGTTGATTCTCACAGTTTAACAATAACTAGCATTGGGACTCATTTAACAACAAAAGAAAATGAACAGTGCACGAGGGATCCTCCTGTGGCATTCGCCGTAATTAATAACATTAGTGACATTCTATTATTTTATCTTCATCACTTGTGAAGTTGTCTTGGCTACTTTTTCAAAACTCAAAGGAAAAATATTATTATTATAATGTAGGAGCATTTCATACGCCTTTTTAAAAACAGAAATAAGTAAGAATATGTCTCAGCACCAAATGAATGCATTGGATGAAGTGTTTGAACCAGTTTGAAGAACTTAAGGCTAAGTCCACAGCAGAAAGACATATCTAAACCATATTCAGCTTTAGCTTTAAACAGGGTAGTCTAAAATTGCCATGCTCAAAAACCCTGTTAAGCCTCTACCTAAGCCTGGAGGTCTTTCAAATCCCTAGGCTTTCAACAACAAATTTCTCCAGGTGCTTTTGTGTTCAGATGTGACTCAGCAATGAACAAACCTGTGTTATGCTTGTTTAGATGAGGAGTTCCTGTCTGTATCTTCTGAGATTTTCACCCCAGCAGTCTTTTACAAAATACCAGAATTTGGTAATTACCAGAAATTGGTAATACCAAGCCATTGGCTTCCCAAGCCATTCCCAATGCAGCCAGCAGCAGAGTTATTGTCTTTCCGCCACTATATTCTTCCTAGGAATAGTAATTCTTCCTAGGAGGAATAGTCATACACGAAAAGGTTCGGGTCAGTGTGTTTTCACATTTGAAGAAATGTAAGCTGGGGTCCCCCAAGTCACTGTTCCCAGTGAAAACTGGGATTGCTCTATAAGATGGACTTGTTGATTATCTTTACCAAAGACGATTGACTTTTCTCAACTTTCAGCTTTGTAGAAGGGGAGGAAAGAAGGTAGGACATGTATGTGAGCATGACTATCCTGTTGGTGGCACAATGGCCTTGAGAAGGTGGTCTCCATGACTGTTCTGCTGATCACATCGTATACAATAATAAAATAGTCTATGGAGCAAAGAATGAATTAAGGACTCCAATTTTGCATATGAATTCATTGAAGGTGCCCTTTACTCTGCTCTTGTTCCATGAATTGTTAGTTCAAAAAACAGCTTCTATAAAATGCAATGGTAAACAGTCCTAATCATCAGAGCACTGGGATTGATGGTTAAGGCAAAGGTATCCATTTCTCTGGGACCTGAGATGAACTTTCGCCACCCAAATCTTCTTTCTGAGAAGTGCTCTGAGCACTGAGACACTGGGCAAAAGAAGGGGACTGTCAAGCGTGACCTCTGGCTCAGGTTATGATTTCAAATAAAGAACTGCCTATGGCCTCACATTCTGCCGCAGCTTTGAGCCTTGACAGACCTAAACCCAGCACTAATATTTGACCATACAGTGACGCATAATTGTTCAATTCTCACAATTGATCCTACTCTTGGAGTCAGCATCCCTAGGCTCTATCATAGGACATAGAAGAATAGCAATATAGAGGATTTTTAAAATCTAAATTCTCTACATTTCTCAAATAGATACATGACTAAAGGGCAAGTTCAGTTGTTTCTTTGATTTTTAATATCATAACAAAAGCTTCTATGAATTTTCAAAGATGCTAACTCTTACTACATCTGCTAAGAAGGCACAGATCAGGGAAAGACTCCTTTCCCTGTCCGATATGCCTTATATTTGGCCAAGATATATCCAATGGGATAAGATAATAGTCTCATTTTCTAGCCCCTCAAGAGACACATATGGTTATTAAAATTAAATTTAATCTTGACTTTTCTAATACTTTTTTTCCTAATAGGAAAAGGAACGAGAACAGTAAGCACTCCCCAGGTAGTAAAGACCTTCAATCACACCGCAGAAGCAGGCAGTTACAGGTAGAACTTTGAGAGCAATATTGAAATGAGTCCTACGTGCAAGTTACCAAGTGCTATATTCAATGGTATTTCTTGTCTCATCATTGACAGATGAGCTATATTCCAAAGAACTGCATTTGAGATGTCATCAGAAGTGAAGAGTTTTTCTCAGTTATCACATGTATCTCCTTTTCTCTGAGAAAATTGCACTTCCTGAAATCTGTGAAGCAGCTCTCTAACGTCATGTAATCTGTCTGATTACATAACTGGCTGCTGCTACATGCAACAATGCTAATGTCTTTGCATTTCAAAATATCTTCTGCAGAAACCAAGCACAGGCAGTGATTTATTTGGCACGTTCTATTCCTAAATTTTAGTTCAGGAGTAAATGTTGTCACTACAGCTTAATGCCCTGAAGGTTATTTTACTGATTTTGCTGGGAAAGTTATTTTTGCAGCACAGCTTGTTGGTCCTTTTATTCTTCTGGCTTCCATTTTGTAGTATTTATTTTGCAAAAGAGCTCAGAGGTGAGGACACTGATATGCCCTTGCTTAGCCCAGATACGTCTTCCCCATGCAACAGCACTAATTGCAAAGATAGCCCTGACCATCTAATACCATTCTCCCTCCAGAAGCTACTTCTTCAATTTGCCTTTTCAAGTGCATTTATTTAAACTGTTTCATTCAAAATAAACTGGATTAGCCAATATTTGCTGTCTAAGACAGCTGAGCTCATTTTGATTGATATGCATCAGTGAGTCCTGTGTCAGCAGAGTGTGTTACCATTGATCCCCTGGATGACTTTGGGCAAGTCAGCTAATTCTTCAACCCTTGTGTGATGGGTTCCATCTACATTTCCCAATGTGCAGTCTTGTTGATATTTCCACACCATTCGATATGAGAGATACAGTTCTCTCAGATTTCTAGGGTATTTTTATATCAAACAATAATACTAGCAGCAGCCAGAGGGCATGAGGAAAGATTTGGGAGAAAATTCTTTCTCCCAAATTCAGCTGTTTGCTGGCTGAAATTGATGAGTTGAGGGTTGGAAGGAGAACTCAGGATGTTGAAAGGGCACAGTGAAGGCTTGATACAATAAACCAGGCCTGTTTCCCTCCTTTCCTGTTACCTACCGCCAGTGGCGCAAGATACAGCTTCTTCTGCACCTGTTGAATACCTGGTACAGCCAGGACACTGGAGGCCAGAGAGGTGCAGTGAGTTTCACCAGTTTTCATGCCCAGTTTGTCTGAGCTAAATTCTGGCAGAACAGAGAGCTGTGCTCTCAGGATATTAAACAAAGCCGTGTCACTTCTTGTGGCACTGTCCTGAACCAATGCTTCATGATGTTTCATGCAGTGACTTTTACATTTTCCTTCCAGGCCACCAGCTGTCAGATGGTAACAATTTCCATCCACTTGCTGACGTGAGCTGGTTTTGAACTTTAATCCAGTCCATGCCTTAACTCTGGTGGCAAACACTTTTTAACTAAAAGGAGTCTTCAAAACAATTTATATACATATATATATATGTATATGTATAAAACAAACAAAAAAAAAACAACAACAAATGGCACCAAAACATCCCTTGCTAACGGCATGACTTAAAAAGCTTTACAGATGTGAACAGGCAAAGTCATCACATGAAGCGCAAGGCAGGATTGTTGGAACCTATGGCTGCTCTGATGGAGGCACCTGCCCATTGCTGGGGACCAATGTGATGCCAAAGGCTGCACCTTGTCCCAGAGAGCTCAGCGCCTGCGCTTAGCATGAGACACAAGATAGACGCCATCTGATGAGGGAACACAAGGAAACAATGAAACAATACTGGTCAGTATGAGAAGCCATAGTCTCATCATTAAATCATCTCCATTTACTTTCCTAATATGCTAAAATTTTCTGCCACACACAGACCGCTTCCTCCCAGGCAGTACTGAGTGCCTTCAGCTCCCAGGGAAGCCTGTAAGTATGGAGAGAGGTCAGGATCATGCATGAAGTGCTTAGCATTGTGCATGAGAGAGGCATATCTTGGCTGTGTTGGACACTCTGGCTTGGAGCAACAGTCACCTCTGTAATGGAAAATTATTATAATTCAGTAATACAGCTGGGAAGAATTTGCCATGTTTCTTTGACACTGACAATAGTAGTTTCTTAATCAAATATATATGAGTAATACTTAAAATGTTGCTCCTGCTACATTTCTGAAGAATAGTTTCTCTCCACTGAAAGACGGACATTCCTGTAGAAAGAAAAATACTGCCATTTTTTTGCCTGAATCTTTCCCGCCTGGGAGGTAAACAAGCCACTGCAATCTCTGACTATTTTGGGCTGCTCTTTGGGTGTCTTCCATATGGCTAATGTCCCTAAATTTTCCTTTCCTGAGTGGTGCTTGCTGCAGGGTTTAATCTGGTCAGTGCTTTTTCTGTGTTCTCCCTGCTGTCTCATGGCATCCTCACTTTGCAGACGTGCTGGCTTTGTCTTTCCTCCATGATCTGGATAGTCTCATTTTCTTGCCGAATAAATTTGGAGTGTTGAACTGTCTGGCAAATCTCAGAATTTGTAATAAATGGATTTCACTTAATACCTAGTATTTTTCTATAGTTGTTGCCTTTGTCTGTGCCTTTGGTGGATTTAAGAATAATAGGGCTTAATCAACTATATTAACTCTAGATTCAAAGCTAAATGATTGTCAATTAATTTGAATTACAAAGATTAGCCTTAGGAAGGAAAAATGTGGCAAACGCGGCAGTCTTCTGAGCTAACCGCACCTTTTGGAAATTCCCAGAGTAGCTGATTCACTGGAATGACAATTACCCCCCCTGACTCTTTGCCCTCCCCCCGTGAAGCACATTGTTTTACAGGAAACTTAATAAGACACAGTTTGTTAACAACAGTCATTAGGACTTTACTGCGATTGCTCACACTGATGACAATCTTTGCAAAGCAATTTTTCTTTTCATTCCAACTGGATTTCTCTGCTTATCCACACCTACTGATTTCAACGGGATTCTACTCTGAGTAAGGCCTGTGAATCTGTTCATGTACTATTGACGTCACTGGGAATTTTCCCATTGAGTAGAGTGGGATCAAAGCATATAGTATCCTGAAAAGTAATTGTAATGCATTATACACCCATTCTTTCATTCTTTGCACATTCAATTTCTAGCGACAACAATAGTTTTAATTCCATGTTGCTAGGATTTTTTTTAATTAAATATATTATGAGTCAAAGGATGCTGGATCCAACACTCCAAAGAAACAATGGGGACAAATCCTTCATCCTGGCTAAAAGCCCTCTGTGTCCTTCTGTGTGGCTACTTTAATTTGTACCAGAGGTTAGCTGTACACACACATACACATGTATATGCACGAGATTCATCAAGCATAAAGATCACAAGAAAAAGAAAAGTGATTTACGACCTCTTTTAGCTTTCTATGTCTAGCTCATGTCCTAACACATACACAACATGGAGGAGAAAATATTCTAGAATCTAAACAGAAAAAAAAAAAATCAGCCTTATAGTTATAGGTAGCTTAGGGACCCAAGAAAGAAATTAGGAGGCAAGGAATTATTCGAGAAGACAGCAACCAAGGACCATCAACTCTGTAAAAGTTTGCCTGACTGGTTTACATATTCCTAATTTACTCACACACTTCTTTCAATGCACTAACCTCTCCTTTTCATTAGCTTCCACTCTTGGGTAACTTTCTTTCCTGTGTTTATATTTTGGCTTTGTTAAACAGATTAATTTCCTGACTGTCAAACTACAGTGTAATACTCTTAACTTAGTACCATGCCACAGATGCTTGCTGTAAGTTTATAAAATTTATCAGAAAAGCAATATTTTCTATGCAGCATTTTCCATGCAGAATGCTCCAATTTGGAGCTCGCTGATAAACTCATATTTTCATGCATCAGAATTTATAGTCTGTCATCAGTGTTAAGCAAATGCCATTGGATTCTGTCTGTGAATTAAAAAAAGAAAGGACTTTTCCCATTTTAGTGAGAAAAGGATTTTTTTTTTTCCTGGCAGAAACCATAACTCAGCTCAGACTGCACTTTCTGGAAATTCCCAGAATGCTGAATCACTGGGGTGGGCAATTACCACCCTCTTCAACTTAAGAATCAGAGATTTTAAATAGAAGAAATGTATGCATGCTGAAAGAATGGAAATGCAGCTTTACTGTGACTGTTTCTATGGAGAGTAATTCCTGAAATATCATTTTCTGTACATAACGGATTTCCTCCTCTCTTAACCTCAGGCTCACCAAAAGTGCAACTAACCACAAAAATTTCTGAAAGTTTACCATTTATCCCATACTTTCTCACACTGAAATATTTTCTGCAAGGCATTTCTCCTCTGTCAAATAGGTGCTGGGCAGGTTTCCTTTTGCATCACACAAGAAGATCCTTCATCATGTAATCCCATAAGCACCTGCTTTACTGTACTACCTGAGATCTAGTAAATCCAGACATCCTAGTCAAGTCAATTGTTTGAGAGACAAGGTCTGATCTCTTGGAATTCTTTAATACTATATAATGGTGAAAATCTAGTATATTTTTGTATACATCTATCACATGCCTTAGATAAACAAAAGTTGGCAATAACTCAAAGAGCAGTCCTTGTAAAAGGATGTTTTTCTGTTGCACTGTTCCTCCACAAAAGCAACCTGTATTATTGCCTGAATTCAGCAGCTCTGTGAGACACCACTCCCATGAGATTGTAAGAGCACATCCATCATACAGAAGTATATTTTGACATTTTTCTTACATCTCAGAAGTCCTGAGAAAGGAAAAGAACATTGGTGAAGATCTCTTCACAGTACTCCCTTTTCATCGGTTGGCCAGATGTGATGATTTTAGTCCTCCATATCTGAGTGACCAGGTCAAACCAACTTGAAGCAAGAAGGATTGGCCTGGAGAACCTATCTCCTCTGAAAGACTCAGTGCAGTCTTTCCCTTGAAAATATCCACACAGTTGAGTCATACCTTAGATACTCCCTACCGCCAAAGGAACATTTTCTAGAAACAGTCTTGCAGATATTTGGTCTTACAGGCAATGTTTCAAGTTTTCTCAATAGACTGATGTTGGTTTGATGAAAGAATAAATCCTTCCAGCTCTGCTCCTTTCATGCATCTGGAGCTTTATTAACACAGAAAGATCACAGAGAAGGGTACAACACAGAACAAAGTAAAAGGAGTTTTGAAGGAATTTCACCTCTACACTTTCCAGGCAAAGCAACATCTAAGCACAGAGAGTCAAGGCAAAATTACTTGAGTACTTGCTTATGTCTCACTCTGCAGATTATTTCATAGCCATCCTTGTAAATTCTCTCTAATCTCTACACCTCATAGATTAGGGACTATGTTTGCTCAGCACTACTCTGAAGCCCTTCCCACACACTAAGATCCCACTCACTTGGTGTTTGGACCAGGTCAGCGGCAAGCTGTTTGCCAAGTACCTGTGACAGAGCCCATTGCACAAAGCAGTGCTTCCCTGCTGACCAAACAAAGAAAATCAAAGGCACTTCTCAAAAGACTCTTATTATTCATTGATGCTTGGGAGCTGTCAAGAGTGCATCCTCTTAGAGACACAGTCCTTGTCTCTAGTGGTTTGGAATATTGCATCAGCTGATTGGCCCAAGCTGTGAACACAGACCCTGTCTATGAGTTCGCCAGAAAGCAAATCAGGCTGGTTTTGACGGAATTTGAGATTTATCTCCACTAATGTCAACTGACCAAAAGGGTACAGTCCTTAGTCTCTGTTCTAGGCTGTCCCTTCAACTGAAGAGAGACATAGACACCTTGCAGGCATGGTTCATCCTACTCTTTCTAAATGACAGGTGTCTCCAGCAGATAGGATCAATCTTTCTTCAGAGATGCATCCCCTCAATTTATTGGAGAGAGAACCTGGACAACCAATTTAGATTAGATATTTACACATCTAGGTAAACTTGGAGAGGAAAAGTGCCACCTTACTAGACATGTTGAAGTTACACTAGCATTTGTGTGGTTACAGCTTAGAATGACAAACAGCAGAAATTCTTTTTCCTTGGCAGTCTACTTTTGTTTTGCTTTGAAAGAACCTGTATTGCAATAGTAATAAGACACTTCAACATGTGGTAATACAATGAGATATCCCCACGCCTAGTCGGCTGAAGGTACTTGGCAACATCTCTAAGGTGTGGTGATATCTCTCAGTATCACCCCACCCTAACATGTCTGGCATTTCCATTAACACAGGCATTAAGGTCCAGTTCTGCTACCCTTACTAACTGGGAGTAAGGATGGTGGATCTAGGTCTAAGTGAATGAACACTGTTGTAATGAAGCAGTATTTGCATCCTTATTATGCCAGTGAAAACTCTACAGTCACAGCTTTGAAAACAAGAAATTAATTGGCTTGAAACTGTTTCAATCTAATAACCTCTTACTAGAAGCTGAACAGTGCGTTAAGGTTGGTTAGATTAGTTTCAGGTAGTTGGATAATTACTCTCCTGCAGCCTTGGTACTTTAAACAGCATGTAAGTTGGCAAGTTAGCTGAAAAGTAAATTAGTATTATTGGAAACTGCAGGATTCTCGTACTTATATTAAGATCAGTGATCTGGCAAGAAACCAAGCCTTCCTGGGCCCAGAGAGAGTTGCAAACCCTAATCCAAGAGATAAGCTGACAGTAACAAAACAAATCAAATAAAAACAAAAAATAGATTGTGGGGGAAGTAGAGGAAATGGGAGAAGGAGCAAAATATTGTATGAGGAGATGCTGTTAGAGTATAGATGTGGATTTCCAATTGAGCTCAAACTGTTAGGATCACAGTACAGAGAAAGAGAGAGCAAGAGAGAAAGAAAAAGAGAGAGAAAGAGAAAGAGAAAGAGAGAGTGAGAAAGAAAGAGGGAAAGAAGAAAATTAAGGAAGGAAAAGAAAACAAAAAAAGAAGGAAAGAAAGAGGAATAAGTATTGAAATCACCCAGTAATTGAAATTAGGTCTGTTTAACAACTTTATATTAGATATGTTTCTGCAGAGCCTTAGCCACAGACAGCACCCACTTATCTACACAAAAAATAGTACAAATAGAATACAGAGACTGTGTGGACCATCAAAGCCTTTCACAGTTCTTAAGTGGTAAAGTGCATCTAACCACACAAGGGTTAGACACGATTTAGTTCTACTTCATTCATCAATAGTTAAAGGTTATGTTCTAATCAAACTAACACATGTTGCTTTATCTATGAACTATATCTCTTCAGCAAAGAGAGGCTTTTTAACAGCAAGAGGCATGAGATAGCTGTGTAAGTAATTCTAAAACATTTAGTAATGTTTTAGATTCTTCACTGTTATGGGGAAATACAGAGAAAATACAATGTAAATTCTAGCTTTGCTGAAAGCAGGGCACAGTCTGAGAAAATGTTCCTAAATTGCAGAATAATCTAAGAAAGCAGAGAAACAGGAATAGGGAATTACTTCTTTATTGGAGTTCTTCATGTAGTTGCAGCAATTGTGTATTATGTAGTATTGTGTATTCTTGACATTCAAGAAATTTTGGCTTTTAGCATGTTCATGGCTTCATTGGTGTAAAAACTATGGAGAAAAAAGGTAATGAGTTCAGCACTCTGATCTCCTTTTTCTTAC
>JAUBOD010000069.1:977811-1008265 GCA_032353885.1 Nothura maculosa
TTAAAAGGAAATACTTTTTCCCAGTCTGTCTGCAGTGTGGTCAATATCAGGGAAAATATATCTTGACCAGAGAAAGGGCAAATTGGAGAGAATGGGACATACGTAACTGAAAGCAAAAGAAAAAGCTGTGGGGAGCAAAGGGACACCTGGACACTCAGATGACTTGTCTGTAACAGTTAACTTTTGTGTCCCTAAATTTTGGAATGCAGAATGGTGCCTATATGGTGTCCTTTGGTGATGCCTAAGCAAAACTCTAGGTCAGAACTTAGAATGACAGGGAAGCTAATAGGAGCTTCCCTGTCAGAATAGTGAGGAATTAATCTGAGAGGAATTAATAGTGAGGAAAGATCATTGTTTCATTTTCTTTCCTACCAGACTTACCAGCAACTGCCTCTGAAGTCACATACTGCATCTCAAAGGACAACTTACATTTCCAGCCAAAGTTTGCAGAAACTTTCCCATGTATAGTAGGAAAAGATTGCTTAGGGCATTTATGGAATTGCTATCACTGTGAACTTTTAAGAGCAACTTAGATGCTTTAAAGACTAGATTAGACAAATGCCAGTTCATAACAGTTTATGCTATGAATCTACCTTGGGCAGGGGATAAACTAGGCCACTTGAGTGGTCTTCCGATCACTTGGGGTCTCCTACATGACTTTAACTCATGCCATGCAAATGCCATTTAAGGTGAGAAATAGGAAGTAGGTCCAGGCCAAACGGGTGGGGTGGCACTTGATATGCAAATACAAGAGATGATGGGATGATTCACAAGCTGAGTGCCATGCTGTATGTATCCTGTGCATCTCACCAAGGCCGTGGATGGCAACATTCACTGCCAGGCTTCCCTGACGCTAAGTAACAAAATGTGTGCGGCCAACGAGGTGGTTCAGCAGACAGAGTCAACAACAACAATAACAAATGTGATTTAGGCAAAATGTAAATATAATGGCAACCACTGTCAGTGCCATACTGCACATGTGACAGATGTGAAACACTGTAAGTGCTAAATGTACCCAAAATAAAAGGACACAGATGTCCTGACAGCAGGCGATCTGTGTGTTTCTTCTCTCTGCCAATTCCGTATAGCACTTTGTAGTCCCCAGCTGTGAGCCCACACAGATAGCTCTAGACTCAAAAGTTAAAGCATAATCAGCCCCAAGCTTCTGTGCCTCAACAAGCAGCAGTGACATCTCTCCAAGTGCCAGTACTCACTGGCACGTCAAGCTAAAAGGATTGCTATAATTTGCTTTTGGGGCTGTGAGACACAGAGCAGAGGACAGGACAAATGTACTGCAACCTTGATAAGTAATCAAAGAGATACCTAAATCCAGGATATCAGAGCAATCACAATTACATAATCAAGAGCAAAGGAAAACAGATGGATCTCATGGTGGTTACAGGCTTGCTCAGGTTCAATTAGTGGCATCTCAACACAAAAGTGTAGCAGACAGGTGCTGAGCAAAAGGAGGGATAAAACGTGAGAGCCATGACTGCAGGCAAGGCCTCAGCCACCATCAGACCATTTGATCTTCATAGCTGCAGTGGGGTGCTGCATACCCTGTGCATCGAAACATGGTGCATCCAAATGCAATTGATTAGTATCACAGGCCACAGAACCATGTGGAATGAAAAGGAGTTTGAAGCCTTCTGTGCCTTCAAAGGCCCAGAGGGCACAACCCAATTAATCCCAGGTGACAAAGGCCTACACATAAACAGCATAAACATCCTGACAGAGATTGGAAATGAACCGTTGCCCCTACTGGTACCCAGAGCCAGAAAAATGCTGGCAAAAATGTTGATTTCCCAATGTGAGAGCGTTCTTGGGGAAGACCACTGTCCAGCAACACATGGAAATACCCAGGGCCCCAAGGAATACTCAGAAATGGGCAGCTGATAAAAAATATGTGAAAAAGCTGTGTGAATATGGTGTTACTGTCACCCAATACAGCATGTAACCACTCTGGTATGTGGTTTATATAGCACTCACGCATAGTACTCATGTAATATTCCAAGTCTTTTGCGTGCTGCTCCAGCAGTACCACACATGCACACAATACCACAATCAAAAACACATCTTCCTGGCAAATTTTGACAACCTATATACCATGTATTGCAACCACCCGCACATATATGACGTGATGATAACAGCTGCCATTGCATCACTAGCAAATACTTCAATGGACCAGCACACATTTTCTCAGAGAGAGAGAATCTTCACACAGCCTCTGAACAACCTACAAGCAGATGGCAAATCCTGCACATGAGGAAAAGCTTGAGGAAACACCCAGCATAAAGGCAGTACAAGCAAATATGCTGCTGATGAAGCTAGCTAATTGGATGTTTCACGAAGTAAACACATCAGTAAATGCTATCCCACCCATTAAAACAGGCTGCTGCATGGAAAAGACATTCAAGACACTTAATAGTTGATGGGCTGTCACTTCTGAACATTGTTGTTTAATAGTCCAGTCTAGCATAAGCTGTAAATATTGTTGGTAAAGGAAAGCTGTGGCCCAGTGCAACCACAGAGTATACATCCTTTCTTCTTTATAGGTCTCTTGAATGTGATGGGTCAGGAAAAGGTGCCAGATTACTCACATTTGTAGCTCAGAGTAAGATCTGATATCCTGAAAATGGGGCCCACCAATCTAGCAAATAAAGTCTTGAATGTGGTGATCTTGATCACAGGCTCTACCTGGCTAACCACCTCCAGAACTAAGCAAATGACTGAAACAGTCTAGAATATTAAATGAAGAGAAATGAGAGGTAAAGGGAGCTAAAATAGTTGCCTTATGGTAGAGGGCTTGAGCTAGAAGCCAGAGGTGACTGCAAAGGGACTGATGTAAAAATATGAGGTTCCAGTTGTGCTCTGTAGCTGTGCGTGGCATGTGTGTCAGGGAAGTTCAGCTGGTGATTTGCTATACGGTGTTGCATACATACAGTCACGATAGTGCTGCCACAGGCCAACCTGGGCTCACAGCAATGCTTTCATCTCATGCAGCGATGGTCTCTGCTCTCACATGCCAGGCTGCACACCTGTCTTCACTTAGCTGCCTGCATTCTTTCCCACTTCGCCAGAACACGTCCTAATCTGCAGAAGATTTAGCTTGTGTTGCCTGGACTGCAATGCGCTGAGCGTTTTCATGTTGAGCTCAGCGCAATGCCAGGAATCTGGCATTGCTGTGCCAGTGTATGCTGTGTTGCAGCTGATGAGGAGTGACAGCTCATAGGACCCACGTGTCACCCCTGGAATCCACAGAGTGAGAAAGTTCTCTCTCTGCTCTAGCACATCCTGCCACTTCTTTCAGGGAGGAGATTCATGCAAGCCCAGCTCCCAGCACAGGTCTCCCAACAGAGGTGGGACAGCTCATCAGAGAGACTTGATGAAGGGCAAGAAGCAGGTCCCACTAGCTGTGTCCTGTGACACAGGCGGGAATGCAGGGGGCCGCGTTCCCACTGACAGCAGTGCACAGCCAGTGGGGTGGTGTTAACGAGCCCGGTCTGTGCCGTGTGTGCAGCTCTTCTGGAATTCTGCTCAGAAACACCATGAGAAACTCAGAGCATGTACTATTTATGCTGGTTATTGGAAGCAGATGGCAATGTTTCTTTGCTGCGCTCTCCCAAGTATCCTGTCCTTTTATGATGTGTGGCATGTGTTTGCAGTGTGTATGTCTCTATATCACATGCAAATAAAAGGTTACTTTCACCATTTGTGTTGTGTTCATTGATAATGAGGACCTTACAACCTCTTTCTGTGGTCTTGCCCTGCAGATGTTGACTGTGGAGCTGAGGTAAGCATCTGTAGCAGTGCGTAGGGATGCTGTATGGTGTACATGTGTGTATAGTCTGGCATCAGCAAAGCATGAGAGATAACTGAGGGCAATAACAGGGCTCCGATCTGCCTTTGAACACCACGTACCATAGAGGTAGCCAGAATGTCTTACCTGTACACATACGCTTCAGTACTTGAAAAGAGCAAGCCTGAAGCATGCAAAATTCACATTCTTCCATCTTTTATATTTATGTATAAATGTGCATATATATGTATACTTCTTTCACATCAAGCACCTTTTTCAGAGTCCCTTAGGTCTATAGGCAGTATTCTGCACACAAAAGATTATCTAGAAAACGATGCTCACACATATAAATGTGTGCTTAACTAATGCTTAATTCACTTTGTAAGTGAATTATTTAATAACTGGAAGATTTGTTCACATAACTCAAATGTCTTTTAGTAGCAGAGCACCAATAATTCAAAGTTGTAACAGACAGAAGAGGCCTAAAGTGATGCTGCCATAAATCAGAGTCTTATCAAGCTTTCCTAATCCTGTTCTCCTGGAGTGACAAGGTCCTGTTTTAATGGATCCACATGCTTGCAGTTTCTGTTTTTAATTTCATATTTGCAGGCCTTACCTCTTACATAAAGAAACATGGTATGCTTAGAAGATTTCTTAAGCTTCCCTTAGAACTATCTGCCTGCATTTGGGAGTTCTCAAGGCAATGAGCATATCTGCACTTAACAGAGATTTTCTCCAGAGTCAAGAAACATTTCAGTTGAGGTGTATCAACTTCCATCTATTTCTATGTGACATTTGAATGAGTTTGGACTTAAAAGCAAAAGGCACAATTAAGGCATTCTTGCTGTTCAGATGAAAAGCAGTGATTTACACTCCTGTAATGTCCTATGTTACGAATTTTTCACCACATGCCATTAATATTTTCTTTCTGATTCTATGTCACCCTTTAGATACAAAGCTAAAACATAATATCCTGAACCACTCATGCTGTGATAGTCAATGTCTTGTCTACATATTCACAGAAGTTCTATAAATAGATAATTATTTGCTTTTAAAAATAAAATCTTAAGTACTAGAAGCTGTAAGTAGTCATACAAGAAGACAGTGAGAGAGAGATCTTTTTTTTTTTGTATGTGAGCAGGCTTACACACATGAAGTTCACAGACACATTCAGACATATTTGGGGAGGGAGAGTGCTGATCATGTATCTCCAAGACAGAACACAGTCTACAGATAAGCTACACGTAGTATAAGTTTTGATATTCACAAGGGTCAAACAGTCTGTCATGTTTTTTCTGAAGAAAGAGTAGGGTGGATGTGGTATAGATTAAGGATTCCTAAACTTTGTTACACGAATTACCTTCAAAATAGGATCTAGGTTGTTTAGTTTCACAGATGCTTCTCAATATGAAAGGGAAAGATTTGGGAACTATTGCTGTTTATGTCTCCCTGTGAGAAGACATAGCGTAGAAGTAGGTGAAGTCAGAAGTCCCCTACATGTTGCCTGTTAATCCCAGAAAGTCATCTTGGGTTCATCAGGAGAAATGACATAGCTAGAACTGGTCTAGCTCTTGCAGATAATGTCACTGCTCACTCATATAGTGAGATTTACTCACAGCGAAACACACACCAATCACTTGCTAATAAAATTCCTGACAGCATCTCCTTTCTCCTTTTTTTCCAAATTCTTCCTAAAAACACTGTTTTCTTCCTCTCCCAAGCCCTCACCAGGGGAAGACTTCATCTTCAAGGTCTTCATCTGACTGTCTGGATCCCAGCTTTTGAGCACCTCCTGTCAGTTTACACACCAGCCTAGGTAAGCCAGCGGAACCTATGCTGCTTCCTGGAAGGTGATTGCACCATTCTCTCCACCTTTTCCTCTTTCCGGAGTCAACACGGAGACATCCAAACAAATCCCACATGCATCTACCATCATCACTAGAGCGAAGAGTAGTTTCTGTTCCTGCTTTTGGGGCACATCAAATTGGGAAATCCCTGTCACAAATGGTCTTTATCTTCTCTTTACATCTGACTTAAGAGAGTACAGATAGATGCAGCAGCATTGCATGTGTCGTCTCTTCAAAATGGTGTGGCTATTTGTTTCATGTTGGCCAGACTAACCTTACTCCTTATGATTCCCACTCCTTCCAAACTCTCAATTCAGTGACACTTTCAAGAGCTATATCCCCTTTAGCATCTTCAAGAATTCCATAGGAGATGTTAAAGGATTCAATCCATAGATTTACAATCATGTAATTTTTAAACAGCTAATTAGAAGAGTCTCAAGAATTTTGGTTCTATAACACATTCAATATATCAATACAGTTGTCTTAAACCTTCATGAATTTCTCATAATTTAAATTCTATGAGCGACTATTTAATGTCCTTGGAATTATTCTGATTAGATGCAAATAATAGGAACAAAGACTGTATTTTCAGTCACCAAGAACATTTGTATACATAAAATTATATATACATTCAAGAATGCTCAGCTTTTCAAATTCAAAAGCTATGTGAACATCTGAAAAACAATTTAAATCAAGAACTGTGAGCATTCAAATGTGCATCTGGAATATGTGGATTTTATGGATATAAATTCTTTCATTCAAAAATCTAAATATTTCTAAATACAAATATGTATATGGAAAGGAGATTAAATGAAAATGTAGCCTGTTCACAGACAACAGACAATACATTTAAAAGCTTTTTAAGATCCCATAAAAGATATCATAATTTTTATAACTTATGTAGTCTTTTTTTGGTATTGTTTACTGTGCATTGTAAGATTAAAAAATAAGCATTTATATAGTTTTTTCCTCTGCTTAAACATTAGCAGGCCAGATAAGCCAGTGTATAGGTCAGACCTACCATCTGACCTACAAAGAGCAGATTGTTCCTGCTGGAAACGACTGAAGCCTAAGTTTTAACAGAAACTAGGAGATATATTATAACCATGTCATAGTGCCTGAATATCTATAACAGTAACATGTTTCTTCAAAGCTCTATCTACCCTTTATTGGCCAAAATAAGCCAAAATAATCAGTAGGAGTGTTACCAGCAGGATGAGGGAGGAGATCTTGCCCCTCTACTCGGCTCTGGTGAGGCCACACCTGGAAGATTGTGTGCAGTTCTGGGCTCCCCAGTATAAGATGGATGTGGAGCTTCCAGAGGGGTCCAGTGGAGCACAATCAAGATGATGGAGTGGAGTGTCTCTCATATGAGGAAAGATTAACTGAGTTGGGCTTGTTTAGCCTAGAGAAGAGAAGGTTGAGAGGGTATCTGATCAAATGTGTAAGTACCTGAGGGGTGAATGTAGGGAGGAAGAGGCCAAACTCTTCTTAGTGATGGCCAGTGATAGGACAAGGTGCAATGGATATAAGCTGAAATGCAAGAAGTTCCATCTCCATATGAGGAAGAAGAATTTCTTAACAGTGAGGGAGACAGAGCCTTGGAATAGGCTGCCCAGGGAGGTTGTGGATTCTCCTTCTCTGGAGATCTTCCAAATCTGCCTGGATGCCACACTGTGCCATGTGCTCTGAGTGTCCCTGTGTTGGACTAGATGATTTCTAGAGGTTCCTTCCAATCTTAACCATTCTGTGATTCTGTGGAAAAAGTCTTTTTTGTCCCTCAAGACAGTAATCTGGTGGAAGAAAAAGCAATTGCAGATTAAGATGCAGAAAAGTACAGAGGACAAGCAAAGTGCAACTTGTAATGTTTATTGTTTATAGTATGAATCAAGGCATGAAATAAGATTTACCAGCCCTTCTCCCTGTGATTTGAGTTTCAGGACAGAGAGGTGCAAGTCTTTTGAATAGAGTACCGGGATGAACAAATTTTGTGAAAATGTTCTTTAATATCCACTACACCAGTAGTGTGAGTGAAACTGACTGAGTAATGATTAATACTGCGTATTGATCAGTCTAAGCCTGACTTCCATGGCCTTGCTGAGCTGTGACCCCAAGAGAAGAAATTGGTCATGTTCCCTCTGCTTGATATTGAAAGGATTATTAATTATACTACAGATTAATTATCCTACTGTCTAGAAGCAATCTGTGAAATACTGCTTAGAAGCAACATGGACAGTCAATACACAGAGACGATGCCCATTAGCGTGCATAAATCCTGAGGCTCCATCTGTACTAGGAAATTAGACAGTGCCTGGGAACATTTCTACCCTCATAACCGCAAATGCTTTCCCTGGCACAGCTTTGGCACGTACCGGCTCACATTCTCCCATAGGATTTCTGGGCAGAGCTCAGGAGGCAGCGCATTCCTCGGCCTATTCCCACCAGGCAGTTTGTATCCAGCCACCCTCTTTTGGGAGCTGGGAAAGTTTCCTAGCGGAGATTCAAGCCATTCTGCACCAGTCAATTCAATGCCCAGGAAAGCACTGGAGAAAGTCTGATAATACCTCTGCAGATCTGGTCTGAGGCTGTTTTTGCAGCTTTGGGCAATGTAGACCTTACATCTGAGCTTCTAAAAGAGCCCTGGAAAATCACTGGAGGATTTGCAGTGAAGCCAAGGGAAATTGTGCAGGTTTACTTCAACCCAGTGATTTGTGGTATAGTATGTTTCAGGTATCAATGTTACCTGAAATGACAGCAGATTCCTGACCTAAAGAAAGCTGTTACCCATTACCTGAAAGCTCAGGTTACAAAACAGGAGCAGGCCTAACATTGCGCAACCCTTTAGGGCAGCCGGGGTCTTGCACCGTGCCCTGCCGATGCAGCGCATTGCTCAGAAATTGGAAAGGACCAAAACAAAACAAAATGACTTTCATTCTGCTGCTGGTGACTCAGGGGACCAGCCTGTCCGGGAGTGTGAAGGTGCGTGCGGGCCCCGGGCACCACTAATGACACCGTGCTCGCACGCGGGGAGGAGCAGCCCTGCCCGCGGGGAGGAGCAGCCCTGCCCGCTGCTGCAGTGTCCTCAGAGCCCTGGGGCTGGAGGCAGCTTCCGCAGGGCCTCTCATTAGGGTCAAGGGGTAACAACCATGGACCAGGTTGCACGGAAGGTGTTTGGGCCGTGACACAGGGCCGCGGCACATCCTCGGCACGCCACGTAGCATAACAAGGGAAAATGAGGGAACACACCGAGGTGTGTCAACCATCGGTCTTCCTCAAATTACTCAAACCTGCACGCCTAGCTTTTCCTAGCAAGCAGGGAAAGGGACAAGATGTCCCTCACCTTACTCCAGTGCAAGTTCTGTGAGCACCAGGGCAGCCTGCCCAATGCTCACTCCTGTGCCGACCAGGCCCATTCACCTGAGACCTCAGGGACAGGGGCACAGGGTGTCATCTGAGAGCACCCAGGTTTCCATTGGATTGTGTAACAGGCCCTTTAATCACCAGACGAGGAGATGGATGCAAATGCGCCCATTATGCAAGCAGATGAGTAAGACTTGGCGCTGCCTGCAGCCTCCCTTCCAGGTAATGTTGTTGCCTTCTCCGCACGATGATCTCTGATGTCAAATATTAATAACAAAACAAATTATCTCCACCCTACTGTCAAGGTGTGTCATGGTTCAATCCTGTTTAACATCAAGGTTTCTACTGCTCAGGAATCCTTCCTGCAATCCTGCACTCTGGCTATATCTGTTTTGTGAGTGATGAGGAATGACAAAAATCCTGAAAAACTTCATGGCATCTGAGCTCATCTTGATCCTCTTTTATGGTTTGCTAGGATGGGAGAAAAAAAAAAAAAAAAAAAAAAGAGCTCCAAATATAGAATGACTGGAGTAATTCTTGCAAAACTAGCCTAACTCAATCATCAAAGCACTTCCTTTAGGTAAGAATTCACCCTCACTAAGCTCGCAGTGCATAAATAAAGCTATTTTTCAAAACAAAGGCATTGCACAAAAACAGTGTCTCATACAACAGAATCCTGTATAGATCATAAATGACACTCCCTTTGTGCTACTCAGAAGCTCTTTTATGTATTCAAGTACTTAGTCTGATCAAAAAGCATCAGACACGTTATTGTAATGTAATTATCTAGAGAATCATGAAGCAACTGCAAAACTGGTCATTAATAATGGTTAATTCTGGAACTTTTTATATTATGTCATTGTCCTCTCTTGAGGTTACAATTAATTTACGGTCAATTTTTGTATTCCTCCATTTCATGATAGCTCTGTAGTACCGCAGCACTGTGAATCTTTGTATGTGACTCTTTTGAGAAGAGTCTGAAGAACACTAACTGGCACAAACACCCTCATTCTCCCTCATTCAGATTTAGAGTAAGTGTTACGGCTAATTCCAGTTTTCAGCAACAATGTCAACAATCTAGCTAGTGTTAGCCCCCATGCAAAATGAGAGGCCAAGGGGTAGTTGTTCAAGCTTTAAAAGAGAGAGTGAAGGGACAGTCTTACTGATGTCTTAAAGTACTGTATGGAGGGGACATAGAAAAGGAAGGCAGACTTCTTTTTTTGGAAGTGCACAGGGAAAGGACCGGAGGCAAAAGATACACATTGCAATAGGGAAAATTTCAATAAGATATGAGGAAAAAGATTTTCATAATAGAGTCAAACACTGGGGCAGGATACCGAGAGAGGTTTTCTCTCCTTTGACATACTTGGTACTCTACAGGACATAAACCTGAGTGACTTGGGATTATTTCAAATTTGTCCCTGCTCTGGACGAGGGATTGGAGCAGCTGTTCCCTGTACAGCCCTCCATCCTAGACTGTCCTACAAATCTGCAATCAGGAGTCAATAAATAAATGCAAAGATGATGCTATGATAGCTACACATGCTTCAAGGCATGTTACTCTGGCAAGAAAGAAAATATTTCTTAATGGAAAGGTAAATTTTTTCTGCTGTTTCTAAAGGACTGTTGATTCAAAGATGAAGGTACCTCTCAAAACATGTCCTCACTTTCATTTGAGTAATAGATTTAGATACAAAAAAAACACCCTTTCAAAAAGTTTCCAGCAATGGAAAAAATAATACACTATTAATAGTACACTATTAATAATAACAATTTCTTAACACTGTGGAAAATTATTCATAGCTTGCACAATGGTTCATCTCACCACCAGTACAAATTCAGCCTCGAGAAATAATTTTTAAAAATCAGTAAGTTGTTTCTTTTTCCTTTCTGCCATTCATTCGCATGCAGATCGTATTTTCACTCCAGCATGTGAGGGTTGTTGAGTCCCTTCTGAGCTGCCCACAGGCAAATGTTTCTCTGAGCAATTGAGTTTGAAGACTTTCTTGTCAGCTTTATGCACCTGGTTACCTGGCCACTCCATGTGGTTTTGCCTTCCTGATAGTGAGGTTAGCTGCGGGAAGCGTCAGACAGGACTGTTGTAAACTATATGGAAAAAAAAATCTGGAAAGGTAAGCCAATGACTGAGCCAAACAAGAAGCTGCTAATCATTTTCCCTCCCTTCTCCTATCCTCAGTGATAAGTATGAGCAGCAGCTTTGTCATCTGATGCTTGCATGATGCCCTCTGTGACACAAGTTGGATGGTTTCCACATGACAAAAATACCACAAGAACCGGAAATAATTGGTACCTCTCATAACATATGCAGATCCGACATGGAGCACAGTGTCTCAGAGGAAAGTCTTTGATGTGTCTCAGTTATATAACCCTCAAGGAAGGAGGATAATATTATTTGAATAGCACATTCCCTCTAACACCTGTATTTAAAAAAAATCAGTTTTTCACTGATTTTCACAGAAAGAATACTGAAATCACACAGTTCTCTGATGGATCCTTGTGGTATTTTCTGTGTTATCTCAACCACTTCCCACATCAGAAAAGAGAGCTGAGTACATCTGTACCAAACCCACTCTAGTGCTGTTCCTAAATTAACCAGGTTTGCCATAGAATTAGTGAAATCTCACTCCTTATAGCATGATGGGGCTTCCTGCCTTTTCATATGCACAGAGATTACAAAGATACCACAAAATTAAATTATTGGGGATGCTTTGGAGGAGGAAAAAAGCTTTCTTGTTGAAAAAACTTAGTATTAGATATGTGTTTGATTTTTACATATTATATTCCTAGACCACAATTTATCAACTTTTGACAGAAACAGCACTAGCTATTAAAAGAAAAGGGGAGTATTGGATACATACACAATTCATTAAATAGGGCCCAAACCAGAAGTGACTCTTTTGCAATTCGTTCTGTGCCCTGTTACAAGAAGAGAGCACGCTAACATCTTGTGACTCCGGTTAACCAGCACAAAACTACTACTGTAGATTGAATGTGTTTGCAAAAGTGAAACCAGCAGCTAATCATCCTGTTCACACACGTTGATTTTTCCCCCTGACTAATTTCTCTTGTAGTGGGAGTAATTAACTTCTATTAGCAACACTGACTACTCTGGTACCTTCCGGCAAGTGCTGGTAGAGCGGCTCATTAGCAGTGACATAGTTTCACTTACACTGTTATCCTGAACATTTTCTATGGAATGAAGTGCCTGCTGAGCTTAAGGTGGGGGCAGGTTAACTTCCTAGCACTTAAGGGCAGTGTGGGAAGTGGAGAAAGGGAAGGTGCGGAAATCTTATTGTTTTTGCATGCCACTGTCACTTTTGGTTCCCCTTTGCATTGGAAGGGCAGGATGCCCACAGCTGGGCTCCCAAAGCTGCAGACAGTTTGGCAGGCTCTTTATGATCCATGTGCTCAGCCAGGCTTCGCTCTGCCAGGCTTCCACTGCAGCTCTCCTCCTCAGAAACAGCTTTCCACCTGCAAGCTCTCCTCTTCAGAAGATGTCATCTGGTGAGGTGCAGTGAGAAACATGGGGCCTACTGAACCTCACCCTTCTCAGGAAGACTTTCTCCCTGCCAACAGACATAGGGCAAGATAGCCTAGGAGTTATGAAACTCTTATAACACTGAAAAGAAAGAAGGTCACACATACCCGCTCATTAACTGAGCTTACAGCACTGAGCATGCAAAAAGGTTTGAAGGCCATGTTCAGAGGTGGGGCAACTGGCAGCAAGCTATACTCAAATAGAGCTGGAGGGTTAGAGGACAAGGTCATAGGAAGAAAAGCCTCCAGTATGAGGGAGGGGTGCATGCTCCTCCTTCTCCATCAGATCATTCCTTGTTGTTTTCTTTGCCATGACCTCAGCTTTCCACCCCCACAATGCATAAATTATACTTATGATATTTTACAGGGATGAGGACATAGCCTTTTTTCCCCCGTATTTGACTAAGACCCTGAAAGTTCCTTCAGTGTGTGATAGTAATGCAAATATGTGAACTCCTGCTTTAAGTGCTTGAACACCTTGTTTGGGTTCTGGGTGAAGCTTATCCGTTCTGTCCCGATATTCCAAGAGACATTTCACCAATATTGCAAGAGACATTGTACTGCTAGAAGTCACAAATGGAGGTTTGCTAAAAAGAGCAGTATACTGCTGAAATTGAAGGCCACTGAAGTCCATACTGGTCTCACTCCTTCTCCCTCCTCCTTATTTAAAGAAAGAAATGAAATACCGAGGAAAGCAAGCTGCAGCACTTACTGGCCCAGCTCCTAGTCCCTGCTATGTTTGACTTTTGTTGTCACCATCAATTTCGAAGGCCCAGGTGCAGTAGCTGTCCGGAGCAATATGAGGGTATTTGGATGAACTGTATCTCCATTCTGAGACAATCCAGAGCTGAGAGATGAATCTGGGCATCAAGCGGGGCTGGCACCAGCCATCACAGAGCAGGGCACATTTGCTCCCGGGGTTTAGCACAGGCAGTCAAGCAAACCTGTCTTTGCGGCATGTGCTTTGCCAAGCACAAGGGAAACACAGACCAAGCCTAGTATCTTTGTGTCAGTCACAAGAAGAGGTGAAATTGTTGTGTGGGTGGAGTTTATACCAGGCAAATAAATGGGGAATTATGAATTTACGTTACTGAATAGATCGTTCTTCTCACTGATCTGTTATTTTGCAGGAGAGACGCATATGTAAGGAGCCAAACACCACCACTCATCAGATAAAATTCATTTGCATGCTGAACAACTGGCTCTGGCTCTTTCTGCAGCATGCTTCATTCACTGACATGCTGGATGCCTGAGACACTTAAGAAAATATCACTGGCTCTGCTGAGCTTAAGAAAACAGAACTGCATTTTTAGAGCATTTTTATTGAAGTTTCCCAAACACATCCCTTTCTAATCTGTCTTCAATGCCATGCCCATAAAACACAGCATACATTTCTCAGAGAAGAGATTAAACAGCTACTTGTACAAGTCTTCTTCCAATATATCCAGAGATATGCTAGTGCCTTTGAATGGGGGAGGTAAAACACAGAAACTAAATAAAAGAGCCATGTCTGGTGACCTCACTGTCACCAGAAACCAATATATCAACATCTGGGAGGGTAGTAAGGTCCACTTTAAAATGATGTGCAATTTTGTACCTACACTTTCACTTGCAAGCCCCCTCCATAACATCACCCCTGATGGACTTCGTTGAGAAGCCAGGCATTCTCAGTTGATAACCAAATCTTTGCATTTTTCTCTATATTTTATTCTTAAAAGCTCCTTCTTCCTCTGTATTTACGTGCAACTATATTAACAGAGAGCAGTCACATACTCTTCACTGCAGAGGAGTTGAAGTCTGGCCCAGGTACAAGTGTGAATGTATCTCATCATACAATGGCTAACAAAGATCCAGTCCACCTACACTCACTTATCGCATCTGCACTAAATAGGATGAATAGGTATTTTCCACCCTATAAAATCTTAATTGTGAAACTAAAAGTACAAGTTATCTAACCAGCTTTCAGCATTATCTGACATTCCTGTTCTGCTTACGTTGATGTTCAGCTCCCCATCCTTAGAGGACAAATTTGCTCTTTTATAAACAAAGTAAACAACTTGGCAGATTAAAATGGTATCTGACCTACCCTCAGGTGTGTTTAAAGTGGGCCAAATGTAATGGGATGTTCTACCCACTGCCTCATTGAAATAAGAGTTTGGTCTGAGCACTTAGGACTAGCTCTTCATGGAAATGATTAGGTATGCATTCTCGTCAGAGAAGGAGGATTTGTTTGAGATGCAGAACTGAATCTCAGGCCCAGATGAAGCCTGCTCAAAGCTGCTCTATTGAAGAGACAATTGTGGTTCACCAAAGCTCACTCACCCAACTGGTCAGGAAATCCCACTGGTGTGAGTGACAGTAACACCTCAGCAAGGAGATCAAAACTGAGGATCAATCTACTCTGTTATTCTCATTTGACCCTAGCTACTGTCTCTTTTTTTTTTTTGTCATGTAATAATTCAGCAAGGAGACCCCACAGGCTGGACCTACCAGTTCCAGGAGCCAGAAAGCCAGGCTCTGCTGTCTGCATCACTGATAGTCCCCACCTCTCAACCCTGGTCTCCATGAAGCCTCTCCAGATCATCCCCTTCTCCTTGTGTCTTTAGATACTGAAACACTGAAAGAGAAGTGTCTTACCACCCCTTCCCCCCAAAAAGTAGGGGACATAAGCACCCTCATTAGTTACTTTTATCTTCCTAAACTGTTTGCTTAACTCTAAGTTAAGAATATAGATTTCATCATACAAAAATGGGCAACTTTCAACTTTTGACCTCCTGAGCCAGCTCATTGCCTCCCATCTTGTCCTAGCTAGCAGATGGGCAAGATGGAAGAGACTGGCATAATGCAGCATTTGATTGATTGATCCTGCTCCCATACATAGATTTTTCTAAGTTTAGTCCCTATGTCTCTCTGATTTCCTGGTGAAAATATGCCATGAATCTCTGTCTTCTTCTCACTGGTCATGCACACAAATTTCTAGCAGGGAAGCAGGAAACAGGTCAGGTATCTGCTTTGTGTAATATTGCAAATATTGTGGGCTCTAAATTTATGAAAAAAATGAGATTAAGTTTTGCACAAATATTTTCATAGCCTTCATCTTCTTAGCTCTCAGAAACACTGGCATTTTTCTTTCAAGGGTTCCCAAAATCAGAGATTGCATAAAATTTCTGTTAAATACAGATTTACAATTTTCTATTAAGTAGTTAAGACGCACAGTGTTTAAGTGGGCAATATTTCCCAGTTCTTAGAAAAAGATGGCATATTTCTTCCAACACAGATGGAAGCACAACTTCTGATTGAGCTCAAAACACATCTCTTCCATTTCAGATAAGACACTTAAATATCACCATCAAATATTTATTAAACCAAGATACGATAGGATCATCTCTTTGATGTGCATAATTAACAATATTTATTCATTAATATCAAATAGTCTTCTCAGTGCACTGCATATCCTAACACCTCTGGTATGTGAGCCTCAGACTTACTCCTCCTTACTTTAGACATTTAATTGAGGCACCCAGGAGCCAAAGGGCTCTTTTTAAATCTTGCTCAACTTTACACCTCCCTTGTATACTCCCTCTAGCAACTGCGAGTTGCCTCAATGAACACGCTGTCCCAGAGGGTGATCCAGCTCAGCCAATATCTCATCTCCAAGAATGTTGTCTCTATATTAATTAAAGAGCAGGTTGTAAATCTTGCTCAGGCTTCCCCAAGATCCCCCAAATGTGATACAAATCATATTCACACAGGAGGTCCCAAGCTCTTAGGAGTTCTCCTAGTGTTTTGGAGAGCAGCTGTAGAAATAAGGTCAGCATACTGATTCCTGCTGTGTGAGACTTTGTATTATTTTATTACATTATGGTAAAATCACCTGGATGAGCTTTAAATGAGCAGCCCTGCTATAAAAAGATCTAGACAGCCTGGTCTCCCCACTCTGGTACCTCAATTAAAAGTTTAAACTTAAGATTGGAAGTAAGAAGCCCTGGCCCATACTCTGTGAAATAAATGTTTTTGCTAGACATGAGTGTGGAGTTCCTGCTCTTTTCTGGCATTGCACTATGCTCTGGGAAATATTTCTAAGCACTGACTTTTCAGGAGAGCCATACTCTGCATCAGCAAGCCTCAAATCTCTTGTGCTTTACACATCAAGGAAAAGAGATTAGCTGAGGTGCATCTTCTTGTCAAAATGTAGTATTAAGCCTTGTCTGCAGAGAAAAAAAAACAGCCTGAAATAGTTATTCTGCAATAACTATTCCACACACAGCATTCCACTATTGCTATTTTATAATAGTACCCCTAGGGACACATGGCTGAGCTAAACCACAAAAAGGCAGAGTAAAACTGTCCCCCCCACAGCGAGTGTAGACTTGCTAACTCTGGCGAGCTCTCAGTTCAACTCCCTAGTACATTTCCCATTTGCTTCCCCAGCTGAATGAGCTTTTATTGTCTGCTGGATTTTTAATCTGGAAAACTGATATCTAATAGGACCCTAGAAATTAGAAGGAGACTTTCAGTAGCTGATCATTTGGATGATCTTCCTGACAATTATTCGCTGCCTTACAGGGACTTAAACGCTTTGTCCAGCTGAATTTTCTTGCTTGCAAAATTGAAAGTTCTAGCCCTGCCCTTTGGAGTCTAATCTACAGCACAATAGAAGTCATTATTAAGAAACATGCCTGATAATCATCCGTAATTTGCCTGTGCTTGGTTTTGTCCCATTTTTTTTGCACTCCATTTCCCTCAGGGAAAGGCCCCTTTGCTATCTTTGCAGAAGGCAGTTGACAATAAGGGCATTGTGGCTGCACCTTTTGGGGGAAAAAATGAATAAGATGGTAATAGTGGTGCCCGAGACTCATGCTGCCAACAAAGAAGATGGTCTGCAGGCCTAAAAGGAGCAAAGCTGAGGAAACCAGGAGAATGACAAACCTTCACAATCGCTTAGCTGCAGCCCTAAATCAGACTTATTCATTATTCTAAGACAAGCAAAGCCAGGTTACCTGAACTGCTCTGTTGCTAAATATATGGCGAGTAAATATCCTGTTGTTTTCCTGCCAATACAATATACTATCTCCTTCCCCACCTCTCCTTACGTAACTTTATTAAATAAAGACTGAAGAACTCTGAACAGCACAAGTAAAAACAGGTCATGGATTTAAAAGAGGGGTGTGTGAATTGATTCTGAGAAACAGGTCTTCCTTTGCTGGATTCTTAGGGACTTTTTTTAAGAAAAAAAATCAGAACCTTTTGTCCTGGTTGTTTCAGAATAGTATTGCTGTAGTAAGCACTTTCATCTGTAAGTAGAAAGATCCCAATATATAGAGTAAATTAAAAAAGCTAGTAACAACCAAGTAAAACCTCCTGCAGTGTTTTCAGTGCAAGATTTATTCACTTTGGTTCTGAGAACATTGCATAACCCTTGTAATATTATAGCTTATTGCACAGCCTCGTCATACTCCGTGAACTTGTGCTGTGACACGTCCACACTCAGATGTATTAGACACTGGCAACACCTATGGCATAATAAACCTGAACTATGCTAATGCAAACTTGAGGGGACACACAGCAATCCCACCTACCGGACAGAAACCCTTTCTTTGTACATTTGGATCACTCAAGCATCCCTGCATTGCCCTGTGCCACAAGGTGCTTCACTTCATCCATGACAGATGGCCTGATCTCATTGAGAGCTTCAGCAAGTGGGCACCAGCCAGCAGGTGGTTCATCCCACCTTTCTCTGGTACAAAGCATGGCAGGACGAACTTAGGAAGGAGAGTCTGCTGTCTGATATCTGAGTTGAAGGAAGAACAAAGGGTTTGAGTTCCAGTTTCCCAATGTTATTATTGTTAGATTTTTTTATTGCCAATTTTGTTATTTTTAGATTTTTTTTATTGAACAGCAGAATCTACACTAGACAAAGCCCCAACTGTGCCCTCAAAATCTTGGTCATTTTCCCACTGATATTAGTTGCCTCTTTCTAAAGGAGGGCTTTGCATCTGCAGAGCATTAGAGTATCCTGCAGCATTCGTGAGCAAAGCAGTGAAATAGAAAAGCTGAGAATAGTTACCTTGGGACTTGGAAATGATTTCACAGTCATAATCAGCTGTAATGTGCCAGCCTGAACAAAGCTGCAAAGTGCCCAGAAAGTGAGCCAAAAGTGGTCTTTGTGCCTTTTCAGCCATCCCGGACTTCCTGCTCTTGCCAAATCTGCCACTTTCTCAGTGTCAAATCTTCTTGTTTTGCCATTTTTTCTTGCCCTTTGTTCCTGCTTCAATTGATAGACTCTAATGCATTTTAGTAGGATTCAAAGTATAGCGACATTAATTCTCTAAATGACCCTAATAGCTTTCAAATGTTTCTATCTATGCTTTACATCTCTGGTAATACGAATGTGGAAGTATTTGTAGTCTGTAAAATAAAAGGGAAAATTGGCTTCAGACATGAGTTTTACTGCCAATAAAACTGTATATAGCCATTTGCCTATTTTTTTTTAAACAAAGATGAATTAGTAGCACAAATTCTAAAAATAATCTGAAAAGAAAAATGTTTGATTTTGTCCTCTTGACACAACAAGGTGAGGCTTATAAGCTTACAGGCTTCTTTTACACTTTTCTGATGCCTTCCTCCTAGCCAAGGAAGAACCAAATTCTTTCATTCTTTTCACCATTACTCCTCACCAAATCAGTTCCACACTGTCTAACATGATTCCAAGGCTGAGAGTGCAATATAATTGAAAATACTCTTCTTTCTAATTTTAGGGGTTAATAAGATTATTTAGTACACAGCAATCCCTGTACTTTTTTTGTCATTATATTGCAATATGATAGATTTTGTTTCTTTTGTGCTCTCAGAAAATCTCCAACCAAACACTGATGGCAAAGATTCAGAAATGCTCGCTCGATAGCTCTCTCATTGCACATGCTTTAAACTTGAGGAAGAAAAAAACCCTAGTCTGAAGATTTGATATGTGCCAGTTAGTTAGTTAGGGTCAGTGCTCTTGTGGCTGATCAAATAGATCAATTGGAATTGTTTCTGTTGTCTGATTCTGTTGTCTAAATATAGTAAGTCATTTTTAAGATTACCCCCACAAGTAATTTCTGACAGAACCTCACATTAGGTAGCTAATTGTCTCAGTTTAAGTACCAGTCTGATTAAAAAGAAATATTTTGGAACTTATTCAAATGTTTGCATGGACATTTTTATTCAAGATTAAAAGGATATCTCAATTCAGAATAACTTAATAGAAACAGAAAACGAAAGCAATTGAAAGCCTCATCTGTATAAAGTGAAATGAGGCAAATTCCAAAGTGAATATCTACAAAAGGTCTTTCGATTGATTTATTAATTTCTAATTAATGGGCACTGTGTTAATTCCAGCCCTAGAAGGTAAATGCTTCCCACTGGCACTCAGGCTTCAATACAATAGACATTGCTGAATTGAATCCACACATGGAATCAAATAAGAAAAGACTTTATGGTTTTTTACTGAGCTCTAATTTATAAATGCCTACTTTCCATGCTTCTTTCTCAAAATAGGATAGTAGTAGAGGTAAGAAGAGGTGCTCCCTTCTGAACCTTAATCTAGATTTAATTTTTCCCAAGGCTTAAGCTTTATCTGACAAAAGTGAAGACATTGGTTAAAGCTCTTCCATATTAAGAGGGGGAAAAAGTTTTTTCACTGTGAAACAACTGAACCAGGAATGCAAGATTCTCTTTTCTCATTTGTCTGGTCATGGAAAATATTAGCACTAATTAGTCCTAATTACCTCTAGCCAAGAAACATATATACAAAGATTTCAATGTTTAGAAAGCTTATTTTATTAGTTATACTCTCTTTGGAGAATCTGCCATTGTTGTTCTGGCCATACCCCTGGAAATGGTACGACACCTTTGGAAGTGCAAGGTCTAGGCAGTCAACAGGAAGAAGGAAGAATTCCCACCTAGAGGTCCACTTGTGTTTCTTCTAAGCAAGGCAAGTACATGTGTTGGTGATCTCATTGCTGTAGATTGTGAGTCCTCTCATCTTTAAAATATCTCGCCTAGCAGTACCCCTGCCTTGTTGCTTACCCTCCACCCCTTGTTTACTGGACAGACATCCCAAATTGGAACAGCCTGTCTGGATCTCCAGACAAGGTAAGTTGTGAGAAGTGGTTTTTATGAATCACAGTAAATAATAAACTTTGACCCTGGGAAGTAGGCAGCTAAGATATGGCCAACCTTGCTGTAATTTTGCAGTTTGCTTGCAAGTTTGCAGAAGGGAATTACCTGACATAGCACTGTAATTTCCCCTGTTTTTATTTGTTAACTCTCACTTAGGAATGGATGTATGTTTTAAATGTTACATTTTATCTTAAACTTCCCCATACAGGAGTATAGACCTGAGAATTGCACCATTCTCCAAAGTCTGATCTGTTTAAAAGTAATTGTAAGACAATAGTATTTCTCTCTTGACATTTGTTTTCCTGTTAAAGATAATGTTGGAACCCGTGACATGACCACATCCAGCTGCACTAGACACATCAAAATCAGTGACAGGATGAAACCAAATTATAAGGCCTTTTTGTGGCTGGGGCACCATGTGATGCATCACAATGCAAGATGACAATTGAAACATTTTAAGCTGTAGTTCAAACCACAGCAAAGAAAACCTCAGGACTCAAGATCAGAGAGACAGAGAGAGAAAAAGAGAGAGGTGTTTGCAAACTGTAAAAGAGGAAGGGATTTAGTTCTTTGCTTCTTCACAGGTTCACCATCTCTGACTTGCTGCCAATTGCCAAAGGGCTTTGACATCTGAAGGACATTATACAGATCTATAGCACTCAGGGATAGCAGAAGGAAGGGAAGCATTTGGGTCATATGTGGAAGAGATCTAAGCATTCCTATCTCTGTTTCCACTGCCTGCATGGGCAGAAACAATCAAGCACTGAGCTGGCCATGAGGTGGGCGACACAGACCGATGATGAGGCCACTTCCACAGATAAGGGAAGGGGAGAAGCTGGCCAAGGCTTCATCACAGCAGTCACTCAGATACTTACAAAAGAAACAGGCTTTCTAAGTTGACTCTGTCTTTAAAATAGACATATGCAGAATATCAGAGAGGGAAGCTGTTCTGTGCTTTCAGGTTAGTTAATTCAGTACAGTGGTAGATAAAATGTTCATATAGCAACTGGCTCACTCAGGCCCACTGTTCTGCTTAAATATTTAAAGTAATTTGGTTATTCCTTTCTCAGAATTATAATGTGTCAATTTTAAATATATAAAGAAATAACTTCTTTATATATACATATGTATGTAGCATGCTAGTATAAAATGTCAATTCTTCAGTGAAAACTGACATAGACAGAAAATGTGCATTCTGTATCTCTGTGTATCTCCCTGTAAAAACATGGTCATTTTTTGTGTGTGTGTGTGTTTTTGTGGTTTTGTTTGTTTGTTTGCTTTGTAGGATTCAATGCTGTAACATCACACTGCCCTGAAAATCAAAGCTATATTATTCCCATGTAAAGAATTATTGCCACCAACAAAGTCTCTGTAGGCCAGATTCTGTGGAAATTTTGTGACAAGTTAAATTCTTTGTCCTTGCTTACAAAATATACCACTTAGGTGAACATTATCCTTGACTTAATCTCCTTCTGCCAAAGCCAACTCAGATTTCCTTCTTCCATGTCAGATCAATGATATCTCTTGTTCATGTAACATCATCCATACACATTCTTCTTAAACTACCCATCTCAGCTGATGCATATCTTGTCAAAATTTTCCCTCATTATAAAAAGTGCAACATTTCTATATTCCTGTTCAGAACCTAAGAAGATTTCCCATCTTCCCTACATTTGAGTTCTGCAAAATAGTCAGCAGCTGTTTCCTGATTCTGCTCTTGGCTACAGATATTTTGTTTTTAAAGCACAGCCCATACTTCATCTCATACAGCTTATCATAACTGCAATGAGTCTGAGATCTGGATTTGAAAGTTTGAAGCTAGGCCTAGATTCAGTGGAGCCAATCCAAAGTGTGGAAGTCAGATCTTTCATTTCAAATGCCTATGGTTACGTGAACCAAACAAAGCAGAGTAGGAAGAAAGACATTACTTTCTGTGTCTAGCAGAGATTACTCAAGGGTGAAGACTTGTCAAGTATGGAGGTGTACATTTCTTCTTTTTTTTGTAGTCGTGTTTCAGAATAGGACCATCATTTCGAAGTTTAATTTTGAGTTTTGCAACCATCTGTTTCAAGAGTTCAAAACTCTAAGAACTATTATATAACCACTCTGGAAAGAAACATCCATTCAACAGGTTTCTTGCAGAGTGTTACTGGCACAAGACAGTGCTGCTTCCTACCTCTAATGAATGCAATGAATGATTGGTGCCATATGCACACAGCATACACGAATCTTGGAGCTCTGTTCATACAAGATTCACTGTGTAAAGTTATTATTCTTCCTCTTTTTTTCCTTCTTAAGCTACATATCAGAAGTATCACCTCTTCCTGCAAGATGTTTATAAGCAGTCGAAACTGAGCAGGAGAAAGTGAGCCTTCCCACTCATTATGTGTAATTTTCTTTTGATTTGTTTTGATTCGTCTTAAGAAGGATGGAACACCATGTACTTGTGGACATAGATGATGGGGTGGGTAATTTTTATGGAGAATAAGCTGAGTAAGCAAGTTTGAAGCTACCTCTCAAGAAATGAGTCTTCTGCAAGCCTTGAGGAGGCAATTGGACACTTGTTTTAGGATCCCTTGACAAATTTCCATGCTCTGTTTCACAAAATTGTGAAAGCCAAAGCTTGTGCTGCCAAAATTAAATGGATCATGTCAGCTCCTTTTGCGTAAGAGTTTAGTTTGTTACTATCAAATCTGTTGTCAATTAAACTTAAACACTTTTTGATTCCAGACCAGAAGGCCACACATATGGTGTGTATATGGCCACTTCTAAGCCTGTAGGCCTAGGAAGGTAAGGCAGGCATCATAACATTATCAACATTTTCCTAGGATTGCACAGGAATTTTGAATTCGAAGGGCCCATAGAGAAAGAAAACATAGAAATTGGACAGCAAGTCCATGGGTGGAGAAGGAATTTCATCCATCATATCCATCAAGAAACTCAGCTAAATGTCAACATGCAACATTAACTTCCACAGTGTGCTAACCCAAAAGAGAGAAGAGGTTCAGGGAGAGCAGTTAGAGACAAATCCCTCAACAGGAGAACTCGCTTAAAATCATATTGCCACAGAGCTGAAGGGACCTGGGCTAGAGGGAGGCAAAAAGCTCTCCCTCAAATAAAGCAGATCTCCTGAAAACCCTGAGTTTATGAACAGATTTTAGCAAGTCCTACAAATCCCACCAGCTCAGCAGAAGACACCTGTAAAAATTCTGCAGGGGGAACTCAAGAGCTGCTTTGAGTGGAAGGATGCAATCTGGCCTATAATTAAGTTTTCACCTCCTGTTATTTATCCAACATTATAACATCTCATCCAACATCTACCTTGCCGACGCTGTTTATTTAGTTAGTTCATTATATTTCTCTATAATTTGTTGCAGTTGAGATGAACACAATGACTTAGAAAAACACCATTCCAAACACTTTCATCATCATAGCTTTCTAAATATCCCAGCCCTGCTTGTTGCCAAGCAGAGAGGGAAGCATTACTGTTTCTGTCACACTTCACTGCAGTCCTTTGCACCTAAAAATGTACCCACACCTGCTCTGAGACCTGCTATTCATTCATCCTCCAATAGCTGTCAGGAATGATAAATGTGGAGGGCAAATAGGTAAAAATAGATAGATGTTTAAACGCAAGATGTAAAAGAGAAAGAGATGAGTGACAGAAAGACAGTGACTTTCATTCGGCACACCCTGGTTCTCTAGATTGCAGTTTCACGTTATTCTTTGTAAGCTAAGTTCTATTTTTTTTGACTGAGGTTGGCAAAATCTTGTGTGTTATGTGGTAATAAAGCTTCAGTTACAACAGAGATGGGACCATTAAGCAAGATTGCAAAGGGTCCCTGACCAGTTATAACCAAGCAAATTTGAATGAGTCTTAATCTGCTATAGATGAAACTGTGCCAGGATCTGCATCATGTATAAGCATAAATTAGACTTGCACAGCTCTATGATAAGCTTCTATATAGTGGTAAATACCATCCATAAGGCATAGTCTGAGAGATCTAGTAATTCAGATCCTGTGTGTCTCATATATGATTAAAGACAACCATCTTGTTAGGAAAAACAACAAAATAATGAGGATCAGCAAGTATGATTCTGCTTTCAATTACATTTATGCAACCCAGAAGTGACTCCACCAAGATATGGAGCAGCAATGGTAGAAAAGCAATGTCGGGCCAAGGATCTGTCCTAGGTAAACAATCTTCATCCCTGACACTGCTAGGGCATGGCAGACACTTCAGTAATTGAAGATAGCACTGCGGTGCTATCATGGTTTAGCTAGCTTGAAGATTATGGACATGGAATCTGCAGTTGTATGGACACGTATCTGTGCGGAAGGGGCTCCGTATGTGTTTTGGAAGGTGGGATTTGGAGGCCTAAAGTTGAAGTTCTTCCTCCTCGGTACTTTTAATGCTAGATGAAAGCAGTTTCAGTGCACTGACCTGCTGCAATCACAGCTCCAAGCAAAGTATAGACACGGCGTTGGAGGCTGGCAGGCTGAGCTGTGCTTACTGTAAAGCATAGCAAAGAAATGCACTTCTTTAAGGCACACACCAGGTAGTTCCTCAGAGAAGTCTGAGGTATTGCAGGTGAGAATGTCTTTCCACAGATATAGAAGGATCTTTTTTTTTCTTCTGCCTTTTTTTTCTTTGCTCTGGCAATGAGGCAAACAAAGGGATGGTTTTGATTCAAACTCTGGAGCAGATATGGAGAGGATTGATTCATGATCCTTCTCTTTTTTTGCTTTTTAATGGGCTGACAGACTCTGCTCCAGGCCTGTGTTCCTAAGACCTGATCCAAAACCCACTGAAGTCAATTCTTACAGGCTGCAGTGCACTGTGAGTTGGCTGCAAAGCAGTGCTCAACTCCCAATCTATAAAGAAATATAAGCCATAAAATTTTTCTTAATTACAACAAATTTCAAACAATCCTCAAACAATCTACCATGCCTTCTTCCTGCCAAGACTTCCTATTCCCTGCTCTGCGTCTTACTTTTCAGTGGTTTGGCAATTCCCTTGCCCAGATAATCTGGCATCTGTTCTTGCCCCATGGCAGGAATACCTGCCCGGCCCCATGCTGTGCTGTTTGCCTCCTTTATTCACTCCATCTCCATGCCCACATCAATCTCAGTGGGCATGCTGAATGGGCAGCTGAAGTGAAAGGTTATACTATGCAACAGGAAAAAAAAAAATGCAGGCAACCGAGATGCGCCTGAAGCAGGAACATTTTCTCTCATTTTTTCTTGTTGAAAACATCTTTGGCATTTCAATACACACATTCACACCCTGCCCATCCTTTACTGTCTGCTTTGCTTTATTGACTGCATGAGATTGAAGGCTCCTGAGCGTGATTGAAGGGTCCTGGAGCATGGCTTGCTCTCCAACGTCATGTACACTGGGGCTGTTTTTTCAATGATCAAGGTAAGGTTACCAGTCAACATACCACACTACCACTCTGAGCAGGCTTCTAGTCCTTCTGCTTTAAACCTAGAGCCTCTTAAAGGCCTTTCGAAAATCCAGCTTCAGCAGAATGGTGGAGAGTTTTGTTTATTTGGGTACATTTTAAGCATGTTGCCCCAGAGCTGTGCAAATAATGAAATTTACTAGCTGAGCTGCTGAGCTGAAAAAAAATGTGAGAAGAGTCTCAATTTGGACAGAAAGGGAATTAAAAAAATCCAATTGTTCTCAGTGAAATTAAAACCTGTAATGTGACATTTCATTCAACCAGAAATGCTGCATTTGACTGAAAATTAAATGTTTCACTTTGGGTATTTGTAAATGCAAAGGAACTGAAGAGGACAGATTAATATGCCTTGGAGGCGAGAGTTCTGGTGTCCCTCTCGCACAAAATACCAGGACAAAAGATTGGATACAAATTTTAATCTCCAAGGAAAAACAGCCAAATACACTCCAGCTACTTTTATTACTTTGCACAGAAAATTTGGGCTCCCTTGGAGCAGGACTAGAGCCCTTCTGCTTTATTTTCAGTAGACTGGTTGTGTCATCATGGCTCTGAAGCCATCTTCACTCTCACACTCTATGACTGCATAAGTAGTTTAATATAAACATAGCAGCTCCCACAGAAGGAGTCACAGAGAGATGCACCTCTCTTGTGTTTAAAATCTCTTGGTTGAATGTGACCTGAGAGGTGCACTATGCTAGTGTAGGTCTAAAGTCTCTGCTGGTTCAAGGCACAGATTCAGATCAGGATACACAGGCAAGTGCCTTAACCCAGAAAGGCTCTTGCAGTGGGATATTTTGCAGCAGAACCTCCTCAGCCCCCTCCTTATGCAGCTACACCACTTCTTATAAATGTGGAGATAGTCATGGAGAAAGAGTGTGAAGAATGACTCCTGACATGCTCGTTAAAACATTCTCCTGGAAGGTGTGACGACTGTGTGGGACATTCATCCCTGCTCCCATTAGTGTTTAATTATTTACCCAAAAGGACAGTGTAAACAGGAATGAGTCCTGGAGCTCAGACCCTGCCTATTGGAGTCACCAACAGGCAGCAGGCCAGGATGAGAAGGGGGTGGAGGGTCAACACCCTATAGCCCAGGCAACTATCTCCCATCAGCAGTATTTCTCTCCATGAACAGTTGGTTAAAAGGGGCACTCTTCTGTCAGTCTTGTGGCCCCAGCCCTCTATAGGGCCCCCAGCCCTATGCTATTCATGGCAGTCAACCTCAACCCACAAATAGTTTCACACTGGCAGAAAAATTGCCCAATGTGTTGAGTCTTCACTGGGAAAAAAATCACGGCCTTTGTGGGCCTTTACATAGCCACACTCCTCACAGCTGCCTGTGCTTCCCCATTGCCTCTGAGCTTCCTCAGCTGCCTCTGGGCTGCTGAAACGGGCCCAGCAGTGTTATCTGCTCTCTATTTCAACGTGCTGCTGTCAAGCTGCCAGGCACTTCAAGGTGCTTCGGGTGCAACGTCTAATTTGTGTATGAAGCGTTTGCACAATGCCAGGCCGATGGGGTCCTGGCTCTGGCAGAGGTGCCCAGACACTGCTGTCATTAACTGTAATTACGACCGATTATCCAAATTGCAGCTCACATCATGGGGCAGGCTCTCCCGGCACCTGAGCTCCACCTGAGCATGGAGCTCTGATCCCAGCAGCCGGCTCCGCTTCCCAGGCTGAGGTGGACAGCCAAGGGAGCTGGTGAGAGGCAGCAGGGCAAGGCAGCCCACATGCTCATGGAAGGAAGTGTAGGCTCATGCCACAGCCTCTGCCCTGAGCCATTATGAGTCTCAGATTAGCTCTGCCAAAGTATTTGGCATCGTTTTCCCTCAGGGTTTATTGCTAACCAGCAGATGCCAAACTCTCTGCCCTGGTCATTTGCACTGTGGCAACCAGAAGGCTGGTATCTACAGCACCCGCTTTCCCATGAGAGGAGGATTTGCATCTTGGGACCCTTAAGCAAATCATGTCTAGGCCTAGCTTATAAAAATGAAGAGAAAACTAGGAAATGCTGGTTGCTTCCTTTTACCAGGCCCTAATTTGGTGAATACAAATCGGCAAGCACTGCATTGGAGAAAGTATGGAGAAGAAAATGGTGGCTCTTCATTTGCACATACTTAATTAGCGTTTCATAATTACTGCTTTGCCTGCTCTAAATCTGAAAGAGCAACACGTAGCCTATACAAACATGGTAGCAAATAATTCAGGGACTGAGTCAGTTGTTGCATATTAAGCTGTTCTACATGCACTTATTTAAGCTGCCAATTATGTTATTTTGATGGCACTCTAGTATGCACTTCACTGAGATCTACCTTTCCAGTTTGATACCACTGCCAGCTTGTTAGTGGCATTAAGTAGAAACAAAATGAAATAGAAAATACAACTTGAAGAAATGTCCAGACTATCAGGAGTAACCCTCAAAGTCATATCATGAGAGGTGATCTCTTATCACACGCATATTTTTTCTCCTCTCACCTCCTGCAACCATCTTCTAAATTCTTAGTGTTATTCTTGGAGTTAAGGCTGGATGAGTATCTGTAGCATCACTCATAGGATTTTACAAAGAAAGTCAAGCATTATTACCCAACTGGAGAAAGTGGCTGAGAAAAACAAGGACAGCCGCAGGAACAGGACTAAGACTTCCATGCTGCAGACAAGCTTGCTGAAGAAAAAAATCAGACTCATACTACGACTTTATCTATGACAAGTCTGTGAAAGTTCATCCTCCAAATCCTACTGTAGCCATTATTGCTATGGTTGTCATCTGTCAAGTGTAAAGATTTCAAAAGTCTTTATTAATATCACTATATTTTCTAAGACATTGTCCAATATTGAGTTGATATTTTTGTTATTTAAAATGTAACTTTTACAAAGTATATAAATTGGTGCTGTGCAATAGTTTAGGTGGCAGACTGTGAAACCAAAGCTATAAATCTGTTATTGTAATTATGTTTAAAATAATAATAGCAAAAATAACGCAACAGCACTGGAGCTTTCAGATTTTAAAGTTTAGGAAAAATTATAGGAAAACAAAGGTGGCATTTTTTATTCCTTTCCATGCATTTTTTTTCATCTCATTTTTCAAAGTAGAAGAAATATTTTGCTGAAATTATTACTTTAAAATAACTCGATTGCAAGATTATGCCATAAGACAGTTAAACAATTCTTACCATCATACTGACATTATTCACAAATACTTGTAAGATTTAATATCTTTAGTCTGGCTAGCACATGATAGCACTGATCAGGTAATCTCCCTTTAAATTGTTTTGGATACTTTTTTAGTAGGAAAAAAAAATATATAGATAGATAGATAGATAGATAGATAGATAGATAGATAGATAGATAGATAGATAGATAGATAGATAGATCTCTTTGTATGGAAGGACTGGCCTTGTTGAACCTTCCAAGACTTCTCCTTCCAAAGTCAAAAGCCTTCCTTTTTAACATTTGTGTAATGAGACATTTATTTTCCACCTACAAATTACTCCAAACTTCTTAAGATCTTACACTAAAGGGCGAAGTTTAAAATAGAAGATGAACTAATCTTTTCAAGTTCATTTTAATGAAATGCCCACCTTGCTTAATGAAATGTCTTAGTCTGATAACTTAGTTTCCTGATTAACTATCCCAGATTCCTTCCAAGGGGACATGCTTTAGGCTAGGAAAATATGTTGAAATTTCAAAAATGCTTTGTGGACAGGAAAATTATTTCTCTGCTACTAAAAACTTTGTGATCCTTGGAGGGGGCAGTGCTACACATAGGTGGCATTCCTGTGGTAGCTTAAGCGAGCAGCTGAGTGTTTGCTAGCTTTGCTCTGTGGAAGCAAACCTGAAACATCCTTTGGGTTCAGGCCATCCATTCTATGGGTTGGGGTTAACCACAGGGAGTGGAGGCTATGCAGATGGAGGGACTGCGGTTCCTGGTCCAGCTATGTGGCTCCCATTATATGGAAGGTTCAAACATATCTTTCAAGTTATCAATATTTGACATTTATGTCAAAAAGGTCAGAGTTCTGATTTTTTTTTTCTGTAATAGAAATGATCAGTTATCAAGGAGGAACAAATCTAGTCGATGGACAGACCAGGATATCAAGGGCAGAGCATCCGTAATCCCTGTGAATCTTTATTTACAGTGTCAGAAAAAGAAATTGAGACACACTCATCAGAGCATCAAGAGGTTCCTCTAAAAAGAGCAACACTAATGCAGCAGACAGGATATGATGTTAGTCTCTTTCATCTTGGAGTTTAAGCTTAGGATCAG
>JAUBOD010000069.1:1008365-1030417 GCA_032353885.1 Nothura maculosa
GCGGTTCCTGGTCCAGCTATGTGGCTCCCATTATACGGAAGGTTCAAACATATCTTTCAAGTTATCAGTATTTGACATTTATGTCAAAAAGGTCAGAGTTCTGATTTTTTTTTCTGTAATAGAAATGATCAGTTATCAAGGAGGAACAAATAATTCCCCAATCACCTCTAGTCGATGGACAGACCGGGATATCAAGGGCAGAGCATCCGTAATCCCTGTGAAGCTTTATTTACAGTGTCAGAAAAAGAAATTGAGACACACTCATCAGAGCATCAAGAGGTTCCTTTAAAAAGAGCAACACTAATGCAGCAGACAGGATATGATGTTAGTCTCTTTCATCTTGGAGTTTAAGCTTAGGATCAGTTTTCATTAGGTACCTCTTATTCATGTAGAATGCAGCTTATCCCACCTTTCCTCTTAATAAGAAGGAAAGAATTCCCCCTCCTGAAGTGCTAATGGTCTTGGCACACGCTTTGTATAGTACTTTCAACACGTCTACATCTTCTCCAACAAAAAAAAAAGATACTATACTTTCAAAAGCCACAATATTATTTAACATGATGGTGTGGCTCTGTTCTGATTTTCGAAGTAATATTTTCTCAGCAAGTCTCCAAATAGAAGAAAAGAAATCCAGCATTGCAAATGTTTACAATTATAGACAACTAAACAAAAAGAACAAGCTTCATTTATCAATTGAATTTTTTTTTTAATTTTATTTGATACCTACTTGTGGAGCTTTCCACAAGGAAGCTGATCAATTGCAACTTCGGGAGATTTTATTTCATTACCAAAATAAAAGGAAAATAAATTTTAAAAATTAATAGATTTTCACAATCTTATTGTGAATCATTACTTACCTATTTGCAAGCTTTAGCAAAAAAAAAAAAACTCATATGTTACGTCCTTTTGTGAGTTCACAATAAAAAATCTCTTAAAAATAACTAAGATGATTACTTCAAACCAAGCAATGACCTTGACAATCCTCACAGATTCCTTTTGGAGACTATCAAACTAGAAAGCCTGATGTTCTCATTTGATAAAGAGATTACTCTCACATTTCTTGTTCCTCCTGCGTGTCCAGTGTGGGGGCTTCATGCTCCACAGAGACAGCTGAACAACTCCAGAGATGCTGCAGGGTTCTCTTTTCTTAAGCTAAGTGGATTCTCAAATGGTTCAGCATCTGATTTAAAAATAATCAGTGCTAAACTGAAGTACATAGTGACCCAGACAGTTATCTATGTTAAACCAATATCCTACCACAAGGGCAACAGAAAGAGCTATATCTGTTTTCATCAAATGTAGTTGACCCAAGTTCTAAGGTCGTTTGCTGCATTACACAAAACTAGACAGGGACAGTGGTTGTGTTTTTCCTAAAATACAAATTGGTATTTATAGACGTTCTTGATCTCACATATCAAGAGGGCTTAGTGATCTTGTCTCTATCACTGGTCTAGGACATTGCTGCACACACAGAAAATTCTTCCAGTCCTACTGCATAGAGTAACTCTCTCATATTGCACGAATGAAGTGCCAGGAAAAGGGAGGAGTCAAGTTTCAGAAGTGCTTTACATGCACTTCCCATCAGCCCCAAGTTTCTCATTCTAGATATTTGCTTAATCTTATTTACTTTTTGCCTTTGTATTTTTTGCTGTTATGAGAGGAAGCCTGACTGTTGAGAAAGGACCAGCTGGGCACAGGCTCTGCTGGGAAGACCTCCTCATACCTCCACAGTCAGACCTGTCAGGTCTCACAGAGGCTGAGACCTAGATAGCTCCTGCCTCGTGTCCCAGCCAGGATCTTAGATGTTCCTGGACAAACCATGCTGACCTCTTTCCCATACTAGGAGGGCAACACACATCTGAAATGCAACTAGTTGCTTTGTCAGCATCCCACATATTGGCACAGTTTTACAAAGCAGGTAATTTTGTCTGAGAGTTAAAAGAAATTTCACTGTTTCTGGAGCAGCTGTGCACCTCCCAGATGGCCTCTCTTTGCACAGAAGGTTCAGACGAATATCCCCTGCTTGTACACAGACCACGGCAGAAGGACCCTAAACCACCTCAGAGGCACTGGATCTACAGCATGTGGACTCACCATGGACCACCTGACAAACAGGGGCAATGACAAACTTGCTAAGCATGTGTCAGCCATCTGTGGGATACATGTGCAAGTGATACAGTGCATCCCAGCTGTGTCAGACTCCCTTCTGCATGTTTACTCAGTACCCAAACTCTTATTTCTTCATGGATTTTTCCAGGAAGAACTATGGGAGTCCTATAATTAACGGCTCTAAGTACACAATAGTCTTCACTGGAGGAAAATCTAGAAGTCGGAGCATGTTGGAACAATGATATTTTGATGTATTGTCTTCCAACTGGAAATGTGCCAGAAGAAAAAAACATGCAGAGACTGACAGTTGTCCTCTAAGAGAAAATAAGTTGTTTCAGCAACTGGAAACAACATGGCATATCAACAAATGCTTATCTTCTCCATGTAGCAAGACTATCTGTCAGAAAAGGATCTGATTTTGTTGTCATTTATGACACAATAAATCAGGAGCAACTGAAGAGTGTGACATCAGCACATGACTCTCAAAGCTGCCTGAGAAATTACCCTTACAGGGAGATTCTCTTTATTGCTGGGACCCAAGGAAGGCCTGAGCTGTACATTGCTGGGAGCTGCACAAGAATACAAGGAAAGCATTGCTATATACCTGCCCACTTCTCACCTCATTTTAAAGCATCCATCTAAATTTGACAGATGAATTATACCCTTAAATTGCTCAACTTTTTTCTATAGATACAAAGGGGGGCTAGCTGAAAGGCATTTCTTACGTTATACATAGCTCTATTCAACCAGATCAGTCTTATTCAGTAAGCTAAACCTCTGTCCATGGAAAGTTTTGTTTTCCATTTGAGTGGAGCCACTATTTATCCCCTTGGAGACTTTTAAAACTTGATGAAGTGAATCACTTCCTTTTTCCCTCACTTAAGCACTTAAGTCTGATCATAATGTTTTATGTAGAAAACTCAGAACTGGGTGCTATCCATATATCTTCTGGAGCAGAAAGACAGAGAGAAATCAACCTGTCAGAGACTCTCTTCTTTTATAAAACCCACAAATGATGTGGGCATTATGACTGATTTAATGAAATGCATGTTACCAGGACTTGGAGGAAGGACATGAAAATATTGTCTTTAACCCTTACTCACTATGCGGAACATATAGTATGAAAAACATACATTTGAAAAGGAATAGCTCGTTTCATCTGAGTAAAAGTTAAGCACTGGCCAAGCATCCTAGCTCCAGAAACAGTCACAGAAGTACCTCCAAACAGCAGTTCTTCCTCTGGTCCTAGGACAGATTCTCAAGATGGCTCAAATGTTTTATATGCAAACAAGTTTTGTGCTTCATTCCCTAGATGCCCTCTAGATGTAGGGGAAAAAAAACAGTATTTCCTTCTCTAACTCATCCTAATGAGTTTAAAGTTACAGAAATTACTAAGTTATTCAATTATCCTCAATTCTGGAATAAGATTATTCATGAATAAAATTATTCTCTCGCCTCTTCCTCCCAACTCATCTCTATAAATGATCAAGAATATTAAATATCTACTATCAGCTAATAGCCAAATGAATTTAAAGGGGCTATATGGTGTAATTTGTGTACCTATATGGTATATGGTGTACCTAACCTCTATGGATACATAACCAGCAGATAGGCATATGCCACCTGATTACCTCTTTTTTCCTACTGGCCCAAACAAGATAGCTCTGGTAATTGTTAATTGCTGTACCATTTGGGGGCAGAGGAGAAATAGCTCTAAGACCTGTTGAATGTTTTCCTGGAGACCTTCCAGAGGGAACTGCAGAAAGGGCATGGGATGATTCTGAGGGTACAAAGCCTAGATGACACTGATGTAGTGACACTTTATGTGTTGACGTAAAAACTCACAAGCAGAAAATTGACACAAACCTTCTTCTGCACTGAAATGTAATAACTAATGATGCTTGATAATGAGAGCACATTGTAACTTCTAAAAAGAAGCAACTTACTTAACATCTAAGCTCTTTAAAGCATCACATTGTTCCTGCCTTTTTATGGCAGTTTTTAAAAAAGCAAACAAATATAATGAACATGAGAAAAAAGTTTGCAGTTCACAACACGGTCAAGGTAACACTACTTCCGAAACTGTAGGTTTTCAACTGACTATTTAACAGTGCATTAACATCAGTTTTCTTAAATGTACTCAATTTAATAATAACAAAAAAGAAAGGCTGCCTGCATGTATCTTCCAGGCAAAGATCCAGCACTAGGACTGTGTCGGAAACAGTACCGCTGTTGGACTACACAATCCATCACAACTAGACTCTCAAGTTGCTCGTAAAAAAAAAAGAACTGGGACTCACTTTCATTAAGATCAACTGTGTGGATTCATGCAAAGCACATTTGCATCACATGGAAAAATGAATGGCAGGCACATAATAACGCTTGAAGAAGTGGAGTAAGTGTTTCTTACAGTGGAGTAAGAGACAGAGTCAGCTATGATTAATTAATGAACAGACTGATAGTCCTGTAATATACTTGGCACGCATGTCTACTTATCCATCAGCAAAAGCGACTTTAAAACTTTCTTTTATAACTGTCATAAAAGACTTTGGGGATTTGTGCATGTGCAGACTTCAAACAATTAAATAATGGACACGCCAGTGGTAGAATTAAGAGAAAGGCAGGGAGTTTTGATTAAAAGATCCTGCTGTCTTTTAATGTTTCTGGTAGGAATGGCAGAGACCAGCATGTGTCAGCTTCCAGAAACTAACTTTTCCTCCTTTATTTTGTTCCTTTTTTTTCCAGAAAAGCAGATTTACCATGCCAGATTACATCATTTTCACATACAGTGCACATATGTCTCTTCCAAAAGTATAAACACAGATGCAAAATCCTGGTTTGTTTGGCTCCAACCCTTGCTAGTGACACCCATTCAACCACTAGCTGCAAAGAGTTGTTTTGCAAAACTGAGGTAATGCATGTGCCAAGAGGAATTATTTCCACTGGGAAGCACAACTGAAGTGATTCCAGGATTCTCATTTCCTCATGTGTCTTGTCTGTTAAAGGAAGGCTGCAGAAGGTCTGCAAAAATGGTCTCTTTCTGGACAAGTACTACTAGCCCAACAATCCATCATGCCTCAGTGGTCCCTATGGCCATCAGAAGCATCAGTGTGTGTTGTTAAGGAACATGGACAGTTAAAATAGAGCGGCAAACACATAAAACAAGGACTCTTTTTTTTTCTTCCTTATTCCCATTAGCTGTAGGAGTTGTTCCAAATGCCTCAGAGAACTGAAAACAGATAATAATGGCTACAGGTTTTTGCTGAGAGATGTATTGCAGCAGCAGTGTTATCCTGTTTGAACCTTTGTAATTTCTTATTTACCTACAAACTATGTAAAACTGCAGAAGTCTGCTTTCTCCTAGCAGCTACTTTGTTGGGCTTGGTTCTTCTGTGACACATCAGAGAACAAGACATGCATATATCTTTCTGCCTCATAGAGACTTTATTTCTGGTATAGTGCATCTTGTCATCAGGTATGTTCAAAGTTCTTCATTACTCTGTGTACTGACTAAAGAAAAATGGAGAGATGAAGAAAAAGTGAGTGATTGCTGTAGGTATCAGATTTATGTTTACAGGAATAGATCACTGTCATTTGTTTGATATAATCCAGGAGAGGAGGGGTAGATTCCATATTCAGGGATAATTACTCAAAATAATTTTCCAAGCAAATAGGGACAATCAGGCAGATTTTTTAAAGGTATTTAAGAACATAGCTTATGTTAAGGGCAGTTAGGTGTCTAAGTGCATTTAAAAATCTGGGCCAGAAGAACAGCAAAGCCAGCTAAACCAGCTATCAGGGATATCATTGGGAATAGGTGGTGTCTCCAAGTGGCCTAGAATTAGCATCGCCTAAACGAGATTGAAAGCAGGGCCTGTCCTTTTAATAAGTGTTTGTCTAGTGACTCACATTGCTGGGCCCCCACCTCTTGCTGAGGCTTTTCAGACTGAAGCTGCTGGGGTGCTATTACTAATAATAGCACCCACAGCTTCACTGGGCCCAGTAGATACATACCCAGCAGTAGCTGCAGTGTTGGAGGGCGTAGCCAGCTCTGAGGGGGCTTTGGAAAGTTTCCACTTAGATGATAGAACTTGGGCTCCTCTCCATTTTTCTTTCAGATTGCATCTAAACACTCCTCCCTGGAACAAATCCTCGGGCACTTCTGGTGCTTCAAAGCTGGCCCGGGATAATAAGAATGAACAAACGCATCAGCATATACGTTGGAACAGGGAAGGAAGACACGTTTCTGGAGTATGAGGCTCCTTGTAAACAAAAGCTCTTCCCCAAATCTTTCAGCTGTGTCCAGCCCTCCTACAGCTACAGCTTGGTTATTCTCCACAGCAGCTCTCCCAGCTATAGCAGATCCATGGTTGTGCTAGCGTGAGCTCTATTTGGGGCCCACAGTACCGAATCTTCCTAGCCCTGCTTCCCCAGGGCATGGAGCAAGGTAGCATCTGGGGCAGGAGCCTCTCCACATACACCTTCCTATTCCTCCCCCTGCACAACCCAGTGCAGAGGCTGCAGTGAGCAAAGTGATGGTGGGTTCTAAGCGAAATTAACTGAAGGGGATTGTCTTTCATACACTCTTGATCAGGTCTCAGTGAGAGGGAGGGAGACTAAGTGCACTCCACTGCTTCTGTGCTCCTCTAGAGTCCAGCTGAAAGTATGGAGGGAAATGGACTTGTTCCTTGGACATAGTCCCTCCTGCTTTCTCTCTGAAGTTCATTTCTGTCATGTGATTGGGAAACATGAAAAGTGCTCACCAACAAAACTATCAGCTTGTAAAAGATGAATGAGACAACTCCATCTGGGATCTTGCCACTGCCAGTCAAATCATTGCCCCTTTCTTGGGATGTATCCAGGCTGCAGTGGGTAACGAAGATCCAAGGAGGAAGGAAAAACCCAAGCAAAGAGGTTTTACAAAACAGAAAATAAACAGACAATGAAAGGGTGTGTTCCCAAAATCCTCCACAGGGTGTTAACTCTTTCGTAACAAGACTAATGACTCCCCCTTAAGCTGGTAGTTTCCTCCATGCTTCATTAAGGTTAATTCAGTGGGCCAAATTCATCCCAGGAGCCCTTTCATTGAAATCAGTGCAGTGACACCACTAACAAGCACAGCAAAACATGGAGCCAAACACCCTGTACGCTACAGAAATAGTTATGCTGAAACCCTTTGTGAAACTTGATTATGGCCCTGCCAGCCTCTCCTGCAACATTTCCTTGCTTGCGTGGACAAAAAGGAAGCATGTCACAACCAATTTAGGGAACTGCTTTTTAGCCTGATGTCAGGTTTACAATAAGTTTAAGCAAAATTGTCCTGACTAGAAACTGGGGAATGGCTCAGGCATGGCCAGTGCAAGGACAGCAATGGAGTCTCCTTAGCTGGGACCACACATGGTTGCCTGCTGCTTCCAGAGCATTTTCTTCCTGACAACTGAATTGCATAAGTTCCACACATCCCTGTAATTCCTGATTCAAGTACTTCCTGATCTCCCCATTGCTACCAGGTCTATTGGCTAGCTCTGGGTGCTCCTGCAGTGGCCCAGGGACCTGCAGTGAACTGGGACACAAGGCTGGGAAGAAGCTGCAGGGAATGGGATGAGAAGACGATATAAGACTGTCTTTGGCTGGCTTTGCTTTTGAGAAAAATGCATGCAAAGTTGTACTCCTGTGCTATACATGCACAAAACAAGGGATTTAGCAGATTTCCCCTTGTTTGTAGCTCCTCTGTGCAGGTCATGGGTCTGGAAGAGAGAGAGTGCAGCACCCAGCTTGGCAGTTCCTTCATCTTTTACTCTGAAGTATGCTTTTTTTCCTGTCTCCAGAGTCATTGCAGCTTGAAGCTAGGAGAAGATCAAACTGGACAGGGCAGCAGGAATGCAATGTTGTTCAGTTGAGAGTTACAGTTGAGGCAAAGACAGAAGTAGCAGGTTGCCAACAGTTTAAAACCCCAGAGAGATATACTAATGTCTATGAATTTCAACAGAGTATTGGCATCCAATTCCAAGTCATAACATTTTGCTTTTTTTTAATTAAAAAAAAAGAGAGACAAACAAGCGCAAAGAAAAGAAGCAAGGAAGGAAAATATGCTTATGTTCTTTTTACTCTGTCTTACAAGTTTAGTACTGATTTGCAGATAGGAGCACATCTCTTCTTCTGTCAGCAGGTCACCAAACACTGCCAAGCACATGAGTTTTAAAGGAGCAAAGCATTTGGATATATAAATTGTTCGATGCTGTTTTTCTGATAAGGCTTTTATTATTTTTATTGAGATAGTTTTAAATATTTTTCTTCTGGTAAACAGAAGTAGAAGTTCCTCTGAAAAAACATCTATAAAAATGGAAAAGAGAGATTTCTGAGCTTGGACTTTTCATGGACTGTGGCTATCACAGTCTTGAGTCCATCAAATTTTCCTATTTCCTCACATGATATGAAATTCTAGTGCTTCCTGGATTTTCTCTTCAGGAGATTTGTGTTTCCCAATTCACAGAATCACAGCATCACAGAATGGTTGATGTTGGAAGGGACCTAGTCCAACCCTCCTGCTCCAGCAGGGTCACCTGCAGCACATTGCACAGGGTGGCATTCAGGGAGCTTTTGAATATCTCCAAAGGAGGAGACTCCACAACCTCTCTGGGCAGCCCGTTCCAGTGCTTTACCACCCTAACAATAAAGATTAAACTCCCTTGTTTCAATCTGTGCCCATTACCCCTTGTTCTGTCGCTGGCCACCACTAAGAAGAGTTTAGTTTCTCACTAAAAAGAAATATAATCTAGAAGGCCTAGATAGAGCATGTATCATGAAACAACACAAAATATTTTGGCATGCATTGGTAAAATAATTAGGATGTTTCCCCTGTCTTTTAATTACCTTCCAATTTGTGTCCATTTGTCCATTGTGTGCAGAAGTCCATTTGTGTGCAGAAGTGGTTTTCGTGTGACTTGTTCCAAAAGAAATAATCACTAACCGCAGACCTGGATAAACACTATTTCACCATCGCCATATCTTTTGTCTAAACTAAAGCATTTATCTTTAGAGTCTGGAGGAAAGAAAAGGGCACTGACTGATATCTTAATGTCATATATTTATTTCAGAATATTTCTCCCTCCTCCCCAAGATACCATATTTAATAGTCTTTTACTCTTGAAAAAAAAAAAAACGGCACTTTAAGCAGAGTATTTGTTCCAGAATAAAGCTCTTTTGGTTTTGGTTTGTTTGTTTTCTCCAGAATTGAGTGATCACAGAGGGATCTCATCTCGAACAATCCCCAAAGAGCTTAATCTATAATAATAGTGACAGCCAATTTCCTAGTGGAGACATTTCTTACCAGTCTAGCTTAGGAAAAAAAGAAGTATACTTAGAAAATGCATTACAGAACCTATTTTTATTACAACATTTTTAAGGATCCAATGAACAACAACAACAAAAAAAAAGTTACCAGTGTTTTTAAATGTCAGAATCTAAAAATAGGTTGATATCTCCAGAAACGTTTCAGTCGATTATTGGACTCAACTTAAAGGTCTTCCTAGGCTTGGTTACAGCCATCTAACACGTTTTGATGTGACTATTTCTACTCAACCGTCATGTACATTTAAAATGTTTTTAGCCACTATATTGCCAAAAGGAAAAAATAAAATTTTTCTCTTAATATAGAATACACTTCAAAGTAGAATGCTGTGCATTTCCATGTTTGTTCAGTGATTTTTAACTAACCAATGCATACAGCAGTGCTTACTGAAGAGGAGATAGCAATCAGCTCCATGCGACTTTAGGAAGTATGCAACGTAAGTCATTGGCAGGCCACATTCATGTACTGAGGGGGTTTTGTTTAGTCTCTTAGTCCATGGCTACAAAGAAAAAAAAAATCGCATGGGCGTTTTGTGATTCTACCCTCAATAATTCCAGCCGTTTATGTGCTGCCTCATAGTCATTTTAGACTACACAAAGTGAGCGAGAAGTGGGTGTACCAATCAAACCGATGAAGTTTTACTCCCACTCTGCCAGGACAATAGTGACTATGCATGGTAGTAGGTAGTGCAGAATTGTGGTCTCTGTTTTTCCATATAAAGGATAAGACTGTCACTCCCACTCAGGCTGAAGTCCTAGTTTTACAATACGGGAACTTCAGCAAAACACCAATGTAAGGGGTTCACATTTGCCACCCCTACCTTCAATCATATCTTTCAAAGTATCAACATATTGTGCCTAAATTAGCAAACCCATCAGACCATATATAAGCCCCTATTTCTGAAGGTTGGCTGGGGTTTGTTTGTTGTTTGTTTGTCTATCTGTCTGTTTTTCCAGTAGTTCATGGAGTAGCTCACACAGCACAGACTGCACCTCTGAAGAAAACTCATCCCTCGGCCCAGAGTCATCCAGAGCCATCAGGCCCAGTCCTGCTCTCTTGCACAGAAGTTAGCCCTGTTAATGGAAAGTTGTTCAAGATTGGGACAGGTTTCTCTTTTGCATTATCTCACTGCTTTGACACACACAAGAAGTGGCATCCTTGTTTACTGTTTTTTTTTTCTTGTAACCTTGCTAGGTGACCTTCACATAGGTCATGCTCTGTTTCAATAGTTGCCATAGGCCTCAGTAACAGCAAGGCTCAATGAAGGGCAACTCCAGCAAGAATGGAAGAACTCAGTGTGTAGGAAATTAAATGAGATCATCCATTAGGTTCTTGAGCCTTTACCCTGAATCTAGTGGTCTAATACAAGAATATTAAAATAAGAATTTGAGTATGAGAATATGCAAGTAAGAGCTATTCCTCCAAGGGTTTTTCCAAAAGAAACTTCTTGCTGAAAGTAACAGTACAGTTTGTGAGCAGGAGCTGTGCAGTCAAGGAGACTTAGACACAGAGCAAAGACTTTTCCATCTAAAGTACTTTTTAAAGGATTTTGCTGTTATTTTCTAAAACTTATTCTTCTATTCTTCCTGGGAAGTCCAAAACAATGATCCAGATTTTCACTCAGACGCATTCAAAATACCTCCCCACAAGCCAGGACTTCCAACATGCAAAGCACTTCTCAGACATGCATTAATCCTCAAAAAACCTTGTGAGGTAGGAAATTGTAAGTGTTATTATCCCCACTTCACAGGTGGGGACTCAGAGGCAGAGAGATTATGTGATTTGCCACAGGCTACACGGCAAATCCATGCCAGACCCAGGATTAAAATTCAGCACCTGACATCTGGGGAAATACTCAAGACCTGGTCTCTGTTGCCCCTCAAATACGTGTTTGCTTGTGCACATGCCAATCTGAAGCAGCTCCGATGATGAACACTCATGAGCAACCACTGTATTTCCCTGTGTACCAAGAATGTACAAATCCAAGCAAGATGCAGGCTAAAACATGTCAATTAGAAGAAAGACACCCAAAAGTCCAAATGAAGATATGCATAGCAAACTTTAAAAGTTTTATATTGCTAGTCAACTTCAAACAAAGCAGTAAAGACTTAAGGATAAAATGTCTTGTGTTATGCCAGCACACATAAGGGATATTATTTAAATCAATGATTTTCCTATCCATTTGCTTTCTGAAGAAAATGCACCGACTGGCCTCTGTTCAAGACCTGAAAAAACTTACAGTTTCGTTATGCTAAGAAATGCAGATAGTGTCCCTGAGTTTAAAAGAAACACCATAAACTTTCACGTAATGAGTAAATTGTTTTGAGCTCCTATGTTATTTTGCTTTGTATTAGGTAGACAAAATAAACGTTCCATTGCTCTAGTGGTATTTGGGATATTTTTTTCTCTTTTCAAATTACCATGTTCGTCAATTCGTTATGCAAAACTTCGGTCACAGAAGTTTAACGTTTTTGTTTTTCCACAGCAGAAAGTACTTCTCTGCTGTAGCTCTCCGGTCAGCTCTTGCCAAAACGTGTCGTTCATTTTCCATCTCAAACTATTACAAAGATTAATTTCTAACCTTGAGAGAAAGAAAACCTTTTTTTTTTTTCTTCACGGTTAGCGTGTGTGTTATTACTCGTGAATATTGAAAAAGGCAGAAGGAGAGAAGTGGCAATGAATGAGTAGGTTTGGGCTCAGATTTCCTCCCTCGCACTGGCAGACTCTTCTTTTTTTGTTTTCTCCTCATACCCTGTGCAGAGAGCCTGTGACCTCAGCTTGCTGGATAACATCCTGTCAGAGTCAGACCTTTTGTCCTCTTTAATTTCTATCCTGCATCAATGCAGAGCAGCTACTCATACAGTCACATCTTCACTAACACCATGTGTCTTCCTTGCTCCGTTGGTCTCCAGTCTCTTTCTGACCATGGCTCTATCTTCTTCAGATTGTCCACTCAGCTCTTACTTTTTTTTTCCCCTGCAACCTCAGAGATACATACGACCAAAAATATAAGGAGCACAGAGATAAAGAGATAGGGGAAGGTTGAAACAATAAAAGGGAAGCAGATCTTACACACACACACACAGAATAAAATAATAGTTTTCTGCATTTCAGAAGGTCTAAAGATATGGCCAAATATCCCTAAACAACAGATTCACCTCTATTTACTTAATAAAGTGGTGTTCTGGTGTGGTGTTCTGTCAGGAATACAAAAATGCAATATGATAGTCAAGGCTTAATAGCATTCAGATATTTCCTGCAAGGCATATTGCAACACTGATAGGAAAGTTTTTGCATCTTGCACTCTTAAAACAAGCCAACACATCTTGTCCCATTAAAGTTGATTATTTATGCTACTAACCAAAGTATCCTTTCCAGTCCACCCAGCAAATATATCACTTGCCACTTTTTAAAAAATATATTTTTTCTTGTATTCAGCTGCCCAGCTACACACAACACACAACACCACAAACATTCCAATGACTTTGATTTATTTTCTCTTCTTTTCTTCCTCTGTTTGCCTTACTTATTTTGCTTTCTTCCTCTTCTTCTCTTCAACTAGTGCATGTTTGCCTTCGTTTTACTATAAGAGTGTTTTATGTCCCAGCCTTTTACACTCAGTGGTAAACTGCTACCACTGGAGAACCTTGTAAAGACATATCGTGTTTTATTCATAAATATGATGAAGTCTTTCTTTTTCAAATGTACTTTTTACGCATTGTCTATGTCCTTCCTGAGTTTTAAATGCAGTATTTAGAACTGCTTCCTGACCTTATGTCATTGAGCTGTGCATTGAAATCTAGGTTGGTTGTGAATTCCTTTTAAATAGATAGAGGGTCCTGTAGGAAGCAGAAGAGTGGGATATACAGCTCAATGTGCTCCAGTGTATCTTGGGAGATGTTGTTCACCATGGATATGTGAGCCAAGGAAGAATCAGTTAGCTGCCCAAAGTCCATTTCCTCCAGAAGCTATATCAGCCTGTGGCACCTGGTCCTGGCAACACCTAGGAGCATTTATTTCAGAGATAAGCAATGCGTAGTTAGCTAAACTGCCAGGACCAGAGGTTAATATGCAACACTAGCTCCTGATGAGACTCTTTTGTCTGGGCTTACTCATACAGATCAGAGGTAAAATAGCAATGATAATATTAGAAACTTACTTTAAATTCATCTTCTCTGCTCTCTTCATTTAAAGATAAGAATGCCCATTATTTTTAAATCACTCATCTGCACTGGATAAATGTTACAGTTTGTGGGTGTGTCAATTAAAGTTAATTATTGCTTAACTGAACTGACTTAGCATTAAAATGTCTCGTAGAACTGGCTCTGTTCTTGCAAAGGGACTTTTTCTTGTGTATTCCTGTGTGATTAGGAAGCTTGCTGTTTGGGGTCCAGCTGTTTGCTGGACTTCCTGATCACCCATATGAAAGGAAAGGATGCCTGATGAGCGCCAAAATGAATCCATATAATGGAATTCAGCTGCATTAGACCCAACCTCTACTTCCTGGGGAAAAAAAAAAAAAAAGATGAAGGGCTGAATTCATCCCAGTTAACTTTGGCAGATAAAATCAATTGAACAAATCTAAGCAGTGCCCTCTGTCCCTTTTTCATATCCAAAGGAAAGAAGTGGGGACTTCTGAGCCATCCCAACCTAAAATGGCATCATAGAGCACTGCAGTGAATCACGTTCTGAGAACTGCTTCATTCTCATCTTCATCTACAAAACAAACTTGCGGTGGCTAGTTTAGGTTTAGACAGCTAAACTTTGCATGCCTATATTAAATTATATAAATCCCATGCAATTTCCCTCAGTGGCAGGCCATGGCTATTGGATCAGTGGTGGGTAGATTATCTGCATCAAAATACATCTTTCTCTTTCCAGCTTATTTGTGTGGTTTCAATTACAGCTTTCAAAAGTTCAGTTTTCATTTCTTTGAGGAAAAAAATATTTTTCATTTGTGTTGGTTCAATCTGAAGCTAAATTTTTCTACAAGGCAACACAACAATAAAAAGACAACAAAAATGTTTACTATTGACTGAAACATTTCATTCAGCTCAAAATGAGATGTTTTATTTTCAGTCTGGGGATTTCATTAACTGTTTCTTGGGTTTTCTTTTTCTTTTTAAAACTAATGTCAAATGCATGCAAAAACTAGAAAGATTTATTTCAGAAAATTTTAACAGGAAATGATGCAAACTCAAAATTTTTGGACCAAACTATTCACCAAATCATGCTAAATAATGTTTTAGATCTAGTGACATTCCATTTTCTGGCAAAAAAGAAATATCTCTTATAGAAAAATTTTTGCTTAGTTCATTCATAAGCAGAAATTTTGCTTAGTTCATTCAAATCAGGAGCTCTGACAACACAGCTATTTCTCTCATGTGTCTCCAAGTAAATACAAGTAGATCTTCAAAGCTTGCATATATATGCAAGAGAAAATTAATGTAATCAGGAAGAAAAAACAATAAAGCACCAAAAATAGTGATGGAAGTGGAAGGATCTTTAATTAAATTCTAAAAATAATTTAATCACGTGCTCTGCTGTGCTGTAGTCTGTCCTTAAACATTTACTAAACTGAGTCTCTAAACCTGGCAATTAAAAGCTATGGGAACTTATTCAGTGCAGGTCATATTTTCAACATTGCATGCTGCCCATCCATGAGACTACCGCTTGTCTTGCAAAAGATATGGTGAAATATTTAGGTGGGACCAGGCTTCAGGGTGCTCTTGGTACTAAAGGCCATTGAGAAGATATGTCATTGTCCTGAGGAACATTTAAAACAGAAGCACTCACTCACTGTCTGGGTTTTTTGTACTCTTTCTTGTACCATCTCCACCTTCCCCTGCACAAATCCCGCATTCTCCCTGCCTGTCACTTCCATATTTCTTTCTTCCTCAGTCAGGAGGCCATGGGAGAGTAGCCCTCAAGTACCTTTTCCTTTTGCTATTTTTTATTTTTCATTCTCAGAAGAAATAAACCTGAAGGTCTTCAAGAAATAAAGAAGAGAGAAAACGAATAAAAAAAAGTTCTTGGGGTTCCTTTCAAGTGTTCCTCTCTTCTTTCTAAAGATGCTGAGATCGAGTTTGTCTCCAGAGTAATTTCCATTTTATTGTACAAAGTTCATCAGGAAAAAATATAATTTTTACCTGTTTTAGCATATACAAAACTACATATATAAAATGGACAAAAAACAAATCTAAGCCAGTACGCAGTTATAGTAGGACCTCTTTAAACTGGGTATCAAGATGGCATTTATTAAAAAAAAAAAAATCTTCTCACTCTGTTTTGTCATCTGCTGCCTACTCTACAAATATATTTCAAAGAACTGATCATACTTCCAGAGAGACAAGAGAAAATCATAGGCCTGGAGAAGCTTTAAGTTCTGGCCTGAAAAGAAAACACTCCTCTTCCAACCCCTATATTGCCTATGTCCTCAAATGTTGCCCTATAGCTTTCAGTTAGCTAGTAGTAAAACATTACCTTTTAATGCAGGTCAATCACTCCCAAGAAGGCTCCAACACATGGTGTGCAGGATCAAATACTTGCCTATTCATTCAACAATTTTTACAACCATTCAAGTTCGTGTTACGTTTGTCATCCTAGTTGGGGCATATTAAAAAGGTAAAGCAACAGACACTGAGCACACACTGCCTTTCTGTGCCAAGAAATACTGTCACCCGCTCTCCATATAGTGGTGAGAGCAGTGCCTCCTTCTCCTTTGTCTGGCGTGGCGTGCTGGTTGTGAGCTTGTGGCAGGTGGAGGCTGGACATGGTGATGCACTCGGCAGGAACTAAATCTAATGATGATGATGTTATTACAGTTTTTTAAATGAATCCCAAAAACTGACCTTGGAAACTCCCTCCTCTCTCCTTACTTGGATTGCTAGCTACCTTTAAAAATTTGTCATGGTGACCCAACACAGTCTGCCATCTACTTCATTCCCAACACAGGTTTCGCTCTGGCCTGCACTGTACCTCCACCCTGGCCCAAGGGTGCACCCCTCTCTGCACCATATCCTGCATGCACCCACTTATGTGTCTTGTAGTGATGTCGCCAAGGGTGACAGCAGCAGCTACAAGATCAGACTCCCTCTCCCTGCTGTCACACTCAGTAACTTTGATCACGATGAATATGCTGTAAAAATGAGCAGACAATATTGTTGGGGATAGCACCTACCTATACAATTGCAAGAATGCAAAGCAATAGAGGATGGGGCAATAATAATAAAAAGTATTTGACTGAAATGCAGTAGTTGTAGCAGCAACAACATCGGCACAAACAGGACAGCATGCAACAGCTGCCTTGCTGGCTCCTAGAATGAAGGAATATGTTTGAAACCCTAGACTGATATAGTCCAGCAGATGTAGTCCTGACTGCCAGTTGTTGAAACTTGAGAGCCAACTTCAACAAGGTCATTAGAGAAATTAGTTTCAATGATGCATCTTTAGGACAGAGACTGCAATGTGAGAGGTATCTGCATCTACTTTTTTTTCCCTCTCGGAAGAGTTAGCCACTCAGAAAACAATTATTGGGTTTCTGTGAAAAGACTGTAGGAGGGAACATTACATCAGAGGGGAATATTAATGCAGCCATTTACAATTGTTCATATTCTGACTTCTCTTCCACTTATTGTCAAATATAAAGGGATGGTCAGGAATTGTGCAGAACAAGAAGCAACTCAAGAATATGTTAACAAAAGAAGGAAATGTTGTGTGAGCAGTCACTCGTCCATTCCTCCTGCACCAGTATCTGTTCGCAAGTGCCTGACTGCAAGGAGATACATTTTTCTTGGTTGAAACCTCTTTGCCCCATGGATAGGCTGGAGACCCTCAGCAGACTTTGAAGGATGGCAGCTTGATATTGTCAGCAAAAGCAATTGTTTTGCCCTCCGACTACTGCCTTGTGCCAGTTAATTTTTGTTTCCCTCCTGTCTTTTTCTTTCTTTCCAAGGCCCACTCTCTACTTAGATGCTCAGGATCTAATTTCTCAGGGCACATGAATTGCATCATTCACATCAAGCATTATCTCCCAAATCATTATTTCATTACCCAAGATGGCCAGGCAAAACTAGAGTGGGACACTGTCTACCTCACAACAGGTTTGTGGGGCATGACAGAAAGGTGGGAGGTGGAATAGGGGGATGACAATCTAGTTAGTGGATACATCATAGCTCCCTTGCTATCTCTAGAAGACATGATTTCAAAAAGTATTCCTTTAATACACTATCACAGGAGTTGCAAAGAGATTAAATGTCTCTGGAAACTCAGGGAATGGTCATCTTAATAAGAAAGCATTTCTTAGTAAAAAAGAGGAGAGTTGTTTTCTAAAAGATAAGCAGCTGTAGAAGGTAGTGAGAGAAACTACAATACTGGTATTGTTGCACAAGAGAAAAAAACAGAGTAAAAATATATGGTATCCAATACTTTACCAGGAACAAAGGTTCGAACCGTTTCCTTAATGAGTAATGATCAGGAGTGAGTGCTTCTGTACTGGCTAAGATGCATGATAAGGTAGGGTTTCAAGAAAACTCTTCACGATTTCATGGAAAGATAAAATAAAAGGACTTTGCTTTCTTAAAATAACAGGAAAATATTCCTTAAGATGCATTGCCAGATTCAACCATCTAAGGAAAGAAAGGGTTAGATTTCAATCACATTACTCAGGTATTTGTAAAAGCCAAACTTGAGTGAATTCATATTTAGACATCCTTGATAAACAGTATGAAATTATAATGATGTCTCCCCACACATATCTATACATAGAGGCACACAATTTCATTTAGAAATCTTTCTTCTGTAAAGTACAGCTACTCTGTATGCCTGCAGTTATGTGGATTTGGTGATGATTAATCTGGTTCATTTTGATACAATGAAGGCTTTTCTCTAAGCTACATTAGGAAAATTTTCAAATCTATTTTTTCTTGTTCCTAAAGAGAGCTAAGACAAATATGATTTTGTAAACAAAAAGATTTCCAGTATATCAGTGATGTGACTGCACTGCACAGTTGAGAGCTGTGTTTTAGGAGTAGCAGACTTGAAGATCAAGGGACTCTAGACTAAAGCTGTTAATGTGCAGTTCTTAATAGACTTTTCTCCACTGAGCATAAGCAGTCCATAGCCCAAGGGTATGCCCCTTTTCAAAAGGACTATAAAGGTTTGTGCTTTTAGCTATAGAGATCTCTGAGTGGGATTCAAGTGCTGTTCAAGATGCCAAACCACCACAGTAGGTTGAGTGACAAGACCTGTGAAAATACGGCAGCCAGGCTTCAACTTTCTGAGCAAGAACTTTAGACAATTATAAATATATCTAAATATATATACCGCTACTTGTCAAGGTAGCCCAGCTCTAGAGGTAGAACATCTGCCTCCTTTGCTGAAGATTTCAGACCTTTTCCCTATTAGTAATGCTCTATGCAGTGGTAGCCTGCCAAACAAATTACAGAAATTTCAGACTTAATAAATACCATGAGAGTTGCAAGTTCAAGAGTTTGGTTTTGTTTTAGTTTTGCTTGCTACAACATGAAATTAATCTACTAATGTATCTTCAAGTACTTTCCAAATAACTCCAGTGTTTGTTGTGCACTTCTCTATGTTCTCTGTTTACAGAGAAAAAATTGCCATTATTTCTCTAGGTGCTTCTCTTTCTATAGCCCTAAGTCATTGTCTTATAGTGGGTTTTGAAACTGTGAGAAACAATTTGCATTGACTTCACAGCTATAATTTATAAGGAACATAATGAGTCATTGTCACAGGCTGTTTGCCTTTGTTCTCTTCTACTTCCTTGTTTCTAAAGGGAATTTTCTTAGAAAAAAAAATGTTCATTTTGATAGATAGCTTCAGGAGTCTTATAAGAAACAGGAACATTTCTTGAAAAAAAAAGTGAATTAAGGGAAAAATTTGAGTAAAGAACAAATGCATGAGAAAATATGCTATATTTAGTGCTAAAACTTAAAAGATTTATGTAAAGGGTAATATCCATTATCCACAAGCACAATCACCCATATATTCTCGTACTTACCCCTATTGCCTAACAACTGCTTGGCTATTGCAGCAGTGAAAGTAGCAGAAGAAGGCTTGCAGAAACGCCTGCCCTTTGCACACTTAAGGTTTTACATCTCAATTGGTTTTAAGGGAAGGTTTAATAAGCAGTTTTATCTCCCTGAAATAATCTCTTTTCTCTTTCTCTTGAAGATTTCTAATCTCATTTCCAAGCATACCCATTGCTGAATGGGGAGGAATAGTATCCCTTTGCAAGACAGTAAGGTAAGACAAAATGCAGACAACTACAGGCCTAATGGTGTAACCAGTAACTATTTAGATAGCTTAAAGCCTGTAAAGTGACCCATAAAACCACACCCCACACAAGTATCTTTTGTTTCTCTTCAATGCCACAAAGGGACAAACAATTTTACTCCCCTTGTGACTTCAAACCCCTGTGAGAGTCAGCGGTGTCTGGGGGGTTCAGACCAAGTCATGGTGCTGGAGTGGACATCATGGTGCAGGCATGGAGCTGTGGCAGCCCTCAGGTGGATTTGGTGCCATTGGGTTGGCATCCAGAGTGAGCCCGGGGGCCAACTGAGCGCCTCCACTGACCGTTCAGCATTCCCTACTGCTCTGCTTCTGCCCTCATTGCAAAGATCCACTGACAACCAGAGCAGTCCACAGGCTCCCTGACTTGTTCTCCTTCAGAGTTCACTCTTCCTAACTGTCCAACAAAAATGGAAAATGGGCCTGTTGTTCTTTCATGGTCTATAAAGTGGGGTTTCTCACATACAACCATAATACCAGATTCCACTTCCAATTACCTGATACCTGCTGGTTACAGCTGCCAAGCAGGTTTTTCTCAAAACTTCTCTACATATAAAAGCCAAACTCTGCTTATATTGCTGCATCAAATACAGATTTTTTTATCCCAAATGTTTAAAGAAAACATGAGATTTTTTGTAGATAAAGATGAAGCTCTTGAGTGAGGCTGAGACAGACAGTTCATCTGAGCTTTTTTTTTCCATTGGTTTCAACATGGATGTAAAACAAATCCATGAAACCCAATTCAGAAAAGCATGAAAGTGCTGTTGGACTTGAAGAAATCCTTAGAATTACTATATAGATTTTAAAGATATTCTTCACATGGGATCTTATGACCTAAGTTGTGTTGTACATAAGAGATGCTGCATTTTTCCTTAATTTCCAGGAGTGGTCATGCATAAATGTGTATATTTATGAAATACACTCACACAGGGATAAAACAATCATGAGTTTATGATTAGCTGATGCTGACTATCTGACTGAAGATGACACTAGAGTGAATCACCACCACACTAAATTTGCTGAAGGTCAGACTTGTTTGCTGTTTTATTTTTTTCCACCATAATACAACTTTTGTTTGAGGTGATCCACTTAAAATACATATACTTACATATTTATAAATATATATATATAAGAATTGCCTTTGAACATGGCTGTGGTTAATTTGCCTAAGTAAATCATTAGGAGGAAAAGAACATAATATGGCATCTTTTTGTCCCATTTCTTTACTTCTTCCATCCAGCTTTAGGATTCAGCTTTCCCATGTGAAACCAGTGAGATCCATTTTCTGTTGCAGTCATAACAAAAACGGCCTGTCAGACACTCACTATATGACTCATGTGTCACAGTTTGTCACACTGAAAATCCAAAATATATGGCCTGGAAGAAAAAGTCAGAAAAAATTCTTCCCCAGGATTTGTTCACCTAAGTCAGGAGCAGCTCTGTGCACATCAGTAGTCATGTATATATGAAACAGAATCAGGTCATATGCTCAGCAGCAGCAAGGTTATAAAACATAGAGACTAAATAGAATGGGACTTATATTAGCGAAAAAAAAAAGGGAGAAAGGAAAAAAAATTAAAAGAAGGCAAATGTAAATACTGACCTTAATCACAAAAATAGGGAAAAGGCCTGGAGAAAGGTATGTCCAGGGTGACTGGCATGGTAGTATAATCAAAACACCAGTGCCACACTAGTAAGAGTCAAGAAGCAAGCCCAGGAAACTGGGAAGAAAATGCCCTTCAATTCACAAAGTTGCATAGATGGTATCATTTACTGCTACACTGCTAATAACCTCCATCCAAACATACTCCTAATCAGTTGCATAAAGGCATTGAATGCCCTCTGGTTACATTAGCCGTACACCCGCAGCTGAAATCCATGAGGATATTTGGCAAAAAAACTAGATGGTTTCCTGCCTTCTCAAAACTCTAACCTCCAGTATGCAAGGAGTTGGCAACTCTCTTCCCTTTGCAAAGATGCCTTTTTTTTTTTTTTTTTTAATCTCCCTAGGCAAGTCATGGCATTCAGCTGCCAGTTAGTTTTTTAAAAATACAAAAACCAATTTGTAACAAGAAATGGAGCTGACGGGAATGAGGCTGATGTGGAAGACGCTCATCGGAAACACGGAGCCCTCGGCTCGCCACCCACATGTACTCTGCCCTGCAGCACTGGTTGGTGCACACCTGGGTAAGGTGGGCACCTGGAGCCTGCCTCTGCCCAAGAGGAAGGGAGGAGCTGGTTAACTAAGTGTGCTGCATGTGGGCACCTCATTGATCATCTG
>JAUBOD010000069.1:1053215-1067366 GCA_032353885.1 Nothura maculosa
GAGAAGAGAAGAGAAGAGAAGAGAAGAGAAGAGAAGAGAAGAGAAGAGAAGAGAAGAGAAGAGAAGAGAAGGAGAAGCAAGCACTTTCCATATATGTGAAGCTATCATTGGCAAGTTTTCTGCTTCAAATTCAATTCACATTACTCGCATTTTAAGAGTGCCATCTCCATGTATTCTCTTTCATGTCTTGATCTTCCTTACTTCATATTTCATATTATTTCACCTCCTCAGGAGTTACAGGCACCATATTAGTATAGTTTTATATTTTTCACTTTGGATATGAAAAGTCTTGTGCATCTTCTCATGAAAACACATTTGGAAAAGAGCAAAGAGATTTAAAGGGTCAAAAAGAGATGGCCCTGATCACTAGTTTCACTGAAGAGTTAATATGGATTTGATTTTTGAAGTGATAGCCTGCTTAACACCAAATACATGTTTGTTGATGAGGAAGAAAAAAATTCAATGTTTAAAACATATCCAATTTTTTGAAAAGCTGAGAAAATGCCATTCTCCCTGTGGTGAATAATGAACATCTGATTCAAATTTCTTATTCAGTTAAACTCCTTATTTTGGGCCAAACAGATGGAGAATTTTGATTTTGTTCATTTGAGATCTTCAAGCATGTTCTACTCTCAGAAAAAAAAAAAACATAAAGAGTATAGAGAATAGAATGAAGTAAAAAAAATGTGGAAAATCCTATTTCTGTTGTTAGGAGAAGACAATGCAGCTGGTCAGCCAGGATGCCTGGATGGTCAAGTGGAGCTGAGTAATGCTGTAGGTCTTTTTATCACAGCAAAGACCAACTATGAAAGAACAGGGGAAAGTTGGAGAGATTCAAGAAGAGATGAGCATAGAAAGAAGCATAAGAAAGTGGTAGAGAGAATATGTCTGTACACATGTTTAATCTTGTTGTCCTTGATGGTCTTATGGGATGGGTGATCTGGCCTCCCAGTTGAACTAGTCTGGGTTACCCAGTGATCAATGCTCATTCATACAGCAAAATGTTTCCAAGGCAAGGGAAGCTTTCTACTGGGGAATTCCCTACATGTGTCCTCTGAGCAAAGCTTCCCTTTTCTGTATGTGCCCAAAAGAAAGAAAAAAAAATCAGCAGAGAGAAGAGGAGAGGAGAAGTACAGAAGTACAGGACCTCATTAGCCCACTTACTATGTAGGACTGAAATGGGATACCTAAATTTGTACTAATTTCCAGTCTTACTTCTTTTTTTGTTTGTTTACTAGATAGGAACTTCAGGATCTGCACTAGATTCAATCTTGTGGGATAGGATTCAGCTTCATATTTAGGCATATAAATCTAAGCGACCTTCTGTGATATCCAGGAGAGGTCTTCTTAATATTGCCACAGGGGCCCAACGAGTTGGGCAACTCCCCATGTAGTAGATACCTGTGGTCAGCTCAAGCACCTCTCTACACACCAGTGACCATATTGACATGGCCTCACTTCAGATGTCCACACATTGATGCATCATGCCATTTGAGATACTCTAAGAGATCCTTCCTGGGCTCCAGGTGCTACCAGAAGGGCACCACAGGCCTCCCATCAGTTCTATGTCACATTTAAGGCTGAGAGAACTAGGCCTATTCAGGCTGTATAAGAGAGGACAGGGAGGGAGTGTATAAATACTTCAAGGGAGTGAGGAGGAAGATGGGGCTGGCCTCTTTTCAGTGGTGGCTACTGATAGGACTAGAGGAAATGACTTGTCAATTGCAATTTCTTGACCATGAGGGTGACAAAGGACTGGAAAAGGTTGCCAAGAGAGGTTTAGAATCTCCTTCTGCAGAGATCTTCCAAAACTGCTTGTCAACAACCCTGTGCCACATGCTCTAGGAGCCCTTGCATCTGCAGTGAGTTTGGACGAGATCATCTCTAGAGGTCCCTTCCAACCTTAACCATTCCATGATACTATGACTGGAGAGCACCATGTAGATGGTGATGTCAGTACCTAGTACATCTCTCATGGCAGAGTGTCAATATATTCACAATAAAAGTGAGTCCTTGCTCCCTATTTACTACAGATGGGACTCATGGACCTGGACACTGCTACTTCAGGGGTACCCATGTGTCTGAATCCTCTGCTCCATCGTCTTTTTTTTTTCCATCCTCTTCTGTATAACTCACTGTCACACTTAGGATAACACAAAATTGTCCTCTGCCTTCTTTATTTCTAGAAAGATCTCCCTAAAGGAAAATATTTTGATGTTTTCATTTTGAAAAGTGTGAAATGAAAATTTGATTTCATGCTACATAAAGCCAGATATGATATAAAATTGATGATGCAATGGACACTCCTCTTTTACTGGGAAAAAAAAAAGTTAGAGGAGGACTCAAATTTAGATTGAGTTTAAACTCAAGTCTATTTTGAATTTTGAGCACTTATTGATAAAAAAATAATGTATATGACAGTTGAAGTTATCATTTTATTTTATATAGAATAGTTAAGGTTGAATGAAAAGTACATGTGCTTTTCAAAATTGATTTATCTATTTCTTTTGGTACAATCTGCAATTACACGATTGCACAATTATTGGCTTCTAATAATTTCAAACACGCAGTGAGGATATGTCTTATTATTTTCTGAACTCCACAACATGCCCTCTGCAAAAAATAAAATAAAATAAAATAAAATAAAATAAAATAAAATAAAATAAAATAAAATAAAATAATAAAAAAAGATGTTCTATACTTCCCCTTCCTTGCCCCAGTACTAAAATAACTGCTACATCACAGCTTACAAGTCAAAAAGCATATTTATTTTTGGTCATTTTCCTATGCCATTTCCTGTCACTGTAGATGTGTGCAAAAGTTAGGGCTACCCCATAACAGAGAAATTTCCTTTAAAGAAAGGAGAACTAACAGGCCTTTGGTAAACAAAACCCTAAATAAACCCTAAAATATTCTCCAAGGACTTAGGAGAGAGGGCTTGTTTAAGTGGCGTCTTTGTAAAACTTAAAATTTAGATGGAATAAAAAATAGAACCCAGTTCTAATTAGGGTCTAATGGCCCCTTGCTGGCCATAGGAGAATTGTTTCAATTATACTGTGACCAGTGTCATTGCATATCAATAGCTGGAACCTCTAATAATGCCAATAAACTATTTCTTTTGTTTCCATTGTTAAACTGTTTGGTTTGAAGCTATAAATTGGGGACATCATCAACTGTCATCCTTCACTTGTGAAGCCATTATGGGGTGCAGAACATTTTGAGTTTTTAAATCTCCACTTCTCACAGGCCTTTTCAATATTCTGAATGGCAGTCTGCTAATTTGCTTGTTGTTTCCAATATTCGTACTCCAAGAAAGCAGAATTTAAAGTAGTAGCAACTCCAGATCAAAATGAATATACTCCTTAGCTCCTTAGTCAGTTGGTCTGACCGAATACAGAGATTAAGTTTGATCCTAACCTTTATGTAACATCTCGTTTTAAAATAAGTAGTTAATTAAAATGTGATGTATCACAAACACTGAAACTTTAAATAACTTCAGTCACCTAAAAAAAGAACAGATAGCTTTTGCTAGGAGAGAAAAGTACTAGTAGCTTACTGATGAAGCTTAGCCTCCAAGGCCAGTCTAGCTAACTATGGCCTTAGGGCCTAATCCTTGCAAAGTCCATCTGGAGAATGTCCTAATTCCACTGCTTGCTCTTCCTGATCATCCTTCTGCTTTTTTTTTCCCCACCCTTGCATCCGTTTAGTGTCCTTGTTTGCTTTCTAATGACTTTCTAAAGTGAACTATGCTTTGGTTCTTTGTTTTTTTTTTTTTTCCAAGATGACCTTTAGGTGGCTTTCCTTTCTGTGCTTTCCTGCATCACAGCAATATTTAACTCCCATCCATCAGAGATACAGAGCAGGTGAGCAAGAGCAAAGCTGAGCCATGGCAAAATATACATATAAGTTTACAAAAGAGTAAATACAGTTGGATACATGTCTGAACCATTCTTCTTGTGCTTAGAAACAAGAAGATGTGCTGAAAAATGTTAATGCTAGTAGCCCCAGCCAATGTTTATGTGGGGTATTTCCAGTGTAATTTCCTGTGGAATTTGCTGTTTTTCTGAACTGTGGATATTCAACTCAGCAGCCTCTATCACGACCAAGTGGTATGCAGTGATTCCTGTCTAGAAAAGGTTTTAGGACTATTTCAAACATTTTCTTTTGCCAACTTGATTCTTAGACAATGGAAAAGGTTTGAAATCCTTGTTCTTCAAAGACTCATTATTAATCAGCTGTCGAGACTGATAAGAACCTGCAGTGCACATACTGCAAAGCTACTTTCATTTGGAGAGCAATCTACCTATAATAGTCTGTTTTTGGTATCAGTTTATTGGTTTGCCTACAGGTATGAGCACTACTTCTAAATTTCAACATTTACTTCAGAGATATTTTACCTTCTGCCTATCTCTATTTTTACAGAAAAAAGATGAATGTGAAGAAGGTGCAGACCCCTGCACTCCCATACTGCAAATTTAAAATCCTCAACAACAGACTGTTTGTCTCTTATCTTCCATGGACCTCCAAAAATAAGTCTGAGGATCCCTGATGCTATGTCAACCAATAACTGAAAATCAGGAAGCCAGAACTGCTTGTAGAAGGAAGTGAAAATACTGCAGTCTTGTAATCACTTTAACCTTACACATAAAAGAATATAAGGCAATTGAGACAAGTCACCCCTGATATAATTTCTTGCTACTTATACCCTGTTTTCAAGTGCAAACTCTTTAAGCAATTAAATCTTGCAGTTTAAAAAGCTTGGTGAAGAAGCCTTGTACTAGCATTAATTCTCTTATGTCCTGACACACTGACCTGAAACACTAAATTCCCTTTATGTCATCAGGCTTCTTACTAATAGGGAAATCTTGTTTGATACTGAGGATTTGACAATCTGACAATCTGGTTGAATTTCTGAAGTGAAAAAATCCTTGGGAAAACATAAAGTGAGTTAGAGGCACACGGATACTAATAGTTAGGTAGATGTTTACATTTAAAAGTGACTTTATTAAAAGTATTAATTCATCTGAATTTGTCCCACTTATTCTAGCTAAATCCATTTTACAGGAAGCTTAGCTAAAAGAGAAAGAGGTTAGGGGGCGATTTTAACCGCTGCATAAGTAGGTGGCTAATCATAGCTTCAGACAGACACAGTGGAGGGGGGAGGCCCGGCATGAGGGTAGATCTAACAGGTATGTTCATGTTTAATCACTTTGCTGATGTATGAGCTTGAGATGCATTGTGGGATCAGGGTCTGAGCAACTAGAGCAAAGACTAGCAGACCTGGGAATACTCTTTACCGCTTTGAGAATAATGCTTTTCTCTTTATGGTAAGGCTTTTAAATTATCTCTCAGTGTAGGATATTAACAACCTTGTTTTTTCTGAGTGCTGGTGCACACATGTGGTGTATCTGCAGATGCTATGTAAGTTGTTCCAGCTCCCTTCCGTCCTGCCAGGTCTCTTCAGCCCCGAATTGCACACTGTCCTGTTCTGTTTCCCTCCACAGCAGAGGTTACCAGCTGTGTGGTGCTCTTTCACATTCAAGGAACTATGATGTTATTACCAAATTTATTTTTCCTTATAACTTGAGAAAGGAATAAAAAGCAGATTCTCGTCTAGCACAGATCATCACAGTCCATTTATGATGGCAGAGGTTCATCATGCTACACAGAACAAAGTTCATTCTTTTTATCAAATGGGAATTTGACTCTCAAAGTCTAGACACTGAGGGAGCAGATCTCAAAGCAATCTTGTTTCTCCCTTCTTTTTTGTGTTCTGGAGGCTACCTGGGTCTTCCCTATACATCTTGTTTTACTTTTGCTAGGTTGAATTTCTACTAGATTATGAATTTTATTGGTTCAAAGAGCCCATCAAAGAACACAAAATAAGAAACAGCATAGAGCTGGGGATGGGAAGCAGAAGACATTAGGAGGTCAGAGTGAGATCTTTCCTGGCAGTGATGTGAGGTCTTATGTTGACTCTCCCATCTCATACAGCCATAGCCTATCTTCACCTGTAATCCTGAAAGTCTTGCTCAGCTGCCATCAAAACCCTGGAAGGAATATCCTGGTTGGAATTCTCATGGCATTCAGCTCTGGGCCTCCACACTATGCCAGCATTGTCCATCCAAAATGAGTTAAGTCAACTGTCTTTGATAACAAATGGGTCGTAGGCAAGAACTAGGCTCAGAATGTGCCCAACATTCTAGTATGTGTAAAAAGGGAAGGAATAGTCTGTTGGGTTTAATTTGCTTGCTTATTTTGTTATTCCAAGAGGTGACATTCTACCTTCACTTCCACAAGATGTTGTATAATAGCTTCATAGAGCGAAAAACTGAGAACCACAGATGGGGTTCAAGCACATCTCTCTCAACTTGTCCATCCAAAAATCTGGAAGCCACCATCCTATATCATCATCATATAACTAAAAGTAAGAGGGAACACAGAAATCCTTAATGTTACAAAGGAAAAGACCAAATCCCTTGCCCCGACTCCCAGCATTAATTCACAGTCATCAGCAAACAAGGCTATAAAGGAGAAGAAATTTGAGTGAGTGCCCCATAGGTACCTTGCACACTGGTGGGCACCTCATTCTTCCCTCAGAGCTGAGGAAGAGAAGAGCTGTCCCCTGTTCAGCCTTAAGAACCATGACTGGATAGCATACACCATACGCAGCTCCAGGTCCCATCAGTCCCAAACCAGGCCATGCAGGACCAGGATCGGCGACTCCCAAGGTTCCCCTCGGGCTCCTTGCAGGCAGCCAGATGCTGCACAGGTGGCATGTCAGCAACGCACATTTTGGAGATGTCTGCTCCTCCTCCGGGACTTGAGGCAGCCCAGAATCCCTACCCATGGTTTGGGACTCCGTCTGGAAAGTCAGGCCTCAGCAGGTGCTGGGTCATTGAGTCTGTAGGCAACTATGCTCTAACGGATTTGGCTTGTCAGCTCACAACTTTAAAGTTGTTTGGATTTGTTTGGATTTGAAACAGCATTAGCAAAAGCGCAGGAAGATTTAGATATTCAGTACCTAAGTATAGCTGAGATAATTACCAGATTTTGATGAAAGTGAATCACACAACTCCATCTTAAACAAGAAAATATAAAATTACTGTTGCAGAGCTAAAGAGATAAAAATAACAGGCTTCATAAAAGGAAAAAAAAAACATAAAAAAGAGCTTTTAATCTTCTGTGCTAGGACTATTTTTTCTTTTTGGAGATAATACCTGTAGGAATAGAATAATCTTAATGTTCCCATGTTCCTTTATGAGATACTTTGAAATCTGTTACCAGAAGATTACTTTAAAAACATATCAGGAGTACTGATAAGAAACATGAATAATTCTGATTTACCAGAAGCACTGCAGTGAAACTTTTTCCCTCTCTGTGTTCCACAAAGTTTTACTCATTTACCTGAGGTTTGGATTACAGACATACTGAAAAATGACTGGAGGCTTTATTAAGCCAAAGCACAAAGTTTTTTTCTGCTTCTTCTATAAAGATTCAAAGTGCGCAATTCAAGATATAAATCGTTTCAGCAGGCTTTTAGGAAGGAGACAGGTATTTAAATAACTGTGGCTCTACAGGCATACTGTGTTACTATCAGTTACTAGTTTAAACTGCAATATCGTAAGTGTCTAGGAGAACAGATTATGTTTTTCTAAAAATTTTCTATTTGGAGTCTCATTGTGTGACATTGCCTGACAGGTCCTGTGTCTAAGAAGATAGAGAACATAGAGAGGATTGGTGCTGGCACAATCCAAGCATAGCAACAGGAGTGCAGAAGCAGACCCTGTTCTCCGGGTCTCACTATACAGCATGTTTCCAGAGGAAATCAGCTGAGTCTATATACTGCCCATCTTCAGGAAGTGCAGCAAAATCTCTCTTTTCACATTTTCACACATATCTTCTCACCGGAAAGATGAGTTGGAACAGATAGTCTCCTGTTTTCTGTTAACTCACTTTTGTTCTCCAAAATGTTGAGGGAAAAAAAAAAGTGAAGTGATAGATGAAAAAACAAAGTATCACTTCAAGTTTATTTCTGCACAGGAAGAATTCTTAAAGTTCCTCAGAGTCTGTGTATTGTTGCTAATTTTACACAGAAAGCAATCAGATACTAACAGTGAGGACAGCAAGATTATAAAGCTCAGATAGGTGCCTAGATAATCAGGCAGACTGCCTGAGCTTATTTGCTTGCTTGCTTTTTCTTTTTGTTGACTTGAAGCCAAAGATCCAAGCGAAGATCAGAAGACAGAACAGTCTGTAAATGATATTTTCTCACATAAAGTTGTCTGAGAGGTGGGGAAGGAAGATAAAGAGAACTTAAATCAGTACTTTTGGTGTTTTTTTTAATAAAGATGTATTTGGAGTACATTCTCCATGCAATGTACATGCAGATCAGCCTTAGTAATAATATACGTTACATTTATGCATTTCAAAAGAAAATACTTCAGAGATATAAAAAGGAAAGTCTGAAGAGTCAAAAAAATATTGTTTTACATAATCTTGTTTTCTTCTAAAAGTTTCTTGGAGAAGACATAGAATTTCCTCATTCAGATCACATTTATATAAGTTGTCAGATCGAATTTCAAAAGTGGTTCTGTTTCTCAGTCCAAAGGAACATATGTCCCCATGTCACAACAACAATCTGTGTTCACATCTGATTATTAACTAAATCTTAACTGTGCATAATGGGCAAAGTTTCAGATCTTTGTTTAAATTTCCCTGTAAGAATTAGGTCACTTCTAATCTTCATATTTTAATAACTTCCTCTTCAATTGCTGAGAGCCTTTGTGAGGCAGAGGAAAATTCCCATGATGCATTTCAAGATTCTCATTTGAATAACTTGAGAAAGACAACATGGATTCAAAGGTCATTCAGTGCAGGTGAGGAGGAGTCAGGTGAGCAGTCAGAGCTGAGTGGTCTCATGTTATTATATTGGGCTAAATCCTGCCTGCCTTTGATGAGTAGAATTGTTGATTATGAATAATTTGGGCCATTCCTCAACTAGGCATGGACCTGGATGGTGCACCCCACTGAGATATATTCTTTAGTGTAGGGATTTTCCTGCTGCAGTATCTGGAGCTCTTCATTCTGGCTGGTATTGTGAGTGGTAACAGCAATGACCTCCCTCTAGCAATGAGGGTCATTGATTTCCTCACATACAGTTTTATTGATCTATTTCTGAAGCAGTGATTCCCCAAAAGAGGTTGAACTCACCTAATTCTCACCTCACTGCATTGAATCATATGCTCGGGCCTGGGTAGACGGAGCAGAGGACAGAAGAATAGGTGGAGTGAAGAAAGGAAGTAGATCCATTCATTCCAATGGTGGTTAGGTCAGTCTCACTGTCTACAGCATCCATGAGAAGCTTCAGAAAGACCTCTAAAACAGGACCTAAGCCTTAACTGTCCATCTCTTCAGCAGCTTTTCCTTCTGCTAGAACAGACCTACCACAGCCTCGCTACTAGAGCTCAATTGCCTGAGAGTTGTGCAGCACACCCCCAACCCCAAGGAACTGCAACAGAAAACAGCAACTTCAGAGATTTACATCTGAGGAAAGTAACTTACATCCTTGTTCCACTCTTGGCTAGACAAAAGCCCCACTAAACTTGGTATTAACCCTTGATTGGCAGATGGAAGCTGTGACCCTGGCATTTTCTTTTGTAAAATTGTGACCTTATTTTCAAAAATGAGGAATGAAGTTCACAACTTAATCCCACAAAGTTATATTAACGAGATTTCTAATACTATGATTAGTATTACTATGCCAGGACCATACTATGATTGTTGCAGGCTCAGAAGTTACATTTATGCTTTCTTATTATAGCAAATGTGTTTATTTTTTTTCCTCGAGAAACTGGTGTTGAGAGAAAGTTCTTACACAACACTCAGTAATTGCCTTGCAGTTTAAATGGAATGGAACAGAAAGAATAGTGTCTCACCTTTTGGGATTTATGCCTAATAATAATTCAGTCTTTTTCTTCCCATATTCTCTATCTTTCCCAAACTGTTTCTTTCTGATAAATATAAATATATATATATACACATTAAGCCTGGCAATATCATTATTTTGTAGATATGAAAGGAGAAGTTCTGATGGATCAAATAAAAAGTCAGAACTTTCAAGTGTCCCATTAGTACGATATCCAATCTAGAAAAATCACAAGCAATGGGTACTACCTGGCAACACCTGCAGTGTAGCTCTTGACAAAATACTCCTAATTTCAGTTTTCCATCATGAAAATCATGTTTGAGCCATGAGACAAAGCCAGATGAATTCTAATATCATACTCATCTGACTTTGCCTTCTCTTTGGCCCTCTGCATTCTGGAAACAGAATATTGAATATCACATGCAGTCTAATCTGCTTTCCCTACATTTAGAGTGGTGGTGTGAAAAAGGCTCTAGAAGTAAAGATGCTTTCCTAATCCCTGCCTCTGAATGATTGAAACCTTTGAAGGCAGAGCTGCGGAAGATTAGCAGTATAAGTCTCCTACCCAAGCAGTCTATACTGCTGACAGTCTCAGCTCTTTTAAAGTTTTCCAGACTACCATTAGCTTGTTCGACATAAAATGACTCCATTTTGTTTCCTAGAAATTCAAATAATCCTCTGAATTATAAACCTCCCACACAATCTTCAATTGTATAATTTTCTCTTTTTTTGTCATTTTCTCCCATTCTCATTCTAGCTTCAATTCTAGGAGCTCACAATTCACAGAAAATTGGTTCCACATTGGTCATCATTTGTTAGGCAAATAAAATTAGGATAATAGAAATGTCACTCTAGTTAATAGAACCAAAAGTCCTTCTCCTTCACTATTCTGTCTCCGCCAAGGGCAAACAGAAGGGCCTATGTGTGATGGTTGCAGCAGTTCTTAGTCATTAAGCTCCTTTCCTGCCTTCTCTTCCTTCTCTGAGACCAGGAGAAACAGAATAGTTCTAAGAGAGGGCTAACATCACTTCCCAGACTGCTACCACTACCTAGGTGAGGGCCACACTCCACATCCATACAGGGCTTCACCTGTTGCACTCTGGCCCATAGATCATGTGAAGTGCTTGTTGCCAGTTGCCATCAACATGAGAAGTCTCAGCCTTGTGTGAGACCTATACAGACAGTCAGGACTTACTCACATCTGGAAGCTTGTTGGAGTCACCAGGTCTCCTCGCTCAGCTGTCTCTTTGCTCCACCCCTGCTAGTCAACTGTTACTTCTGTAGGCAAGAGGTACAGACCAGTTTGATATACTGCAAAATGGTCCTGGCAAGTATCATAATGTCTGGAGGGCAACTGAATTATCGTCATCCAGGCTAGGTGGACACTGTGCTGCTTGTGCAGACCACAGAAGTCTCTCCTGCAGTGTCCTTGACTCCATCTTCTCTAGGATTGCAGGGACTATTTAAATAAAGAAAAGTCTAGAAGTTCTTACCAGAAGAAGGTAAAGAGACCTGATAGGGCAGCATGTGCTAATTTGCCTGGGAAAACTTGGTAGGTACTGACTTTAAGGCCTGTTTCTACTGCTTGATCCTGCCATGATCCTTGCAGAATAACACAGGCCAACACCCAACAGTTTCTTTGAAGTTCAAGGGGGCAGTGGGTGCAGTTGGGGTGACAACTATTACCTTCACAGAATCGCAAAATGATTGAGGTGAGAAAAGACCTCTACAGATCATCACCTACAGCACATGGCACAGGGCGGCATCCAGGCAGATTTGGAAGACTTCGGGAGAGAAGGAGACTCCACAACCTCCCTGGGCAGCCCGTGCCAGGGCTCTGTCTCCCTCACAGTAAAGAAATTCTTCCTCATACAGAGATGGAACTTCCTGTATTTTAATTTGCACCCGTTACCCCTTGTCCTATTGCTGGCCACCACTAAGAAGAGTTTGGCCCCTTTCTCTTTACATCCTCCCCTCAGGTATTTGTATATATTGATCAGATTCCCTCTCAATATTCTCTTCTCCAGGCTAAACAGGCCCAAATCACTAAGTCTTCATAAGATAGATGTTTGAGTCCCTTAATCATCTTTGTTTTTCTCCACTGGACCCTCTCAAGGAGCTCCACGTCCCTCTTATACTGGGGAGCCCAGAACTGCACCCAATACTCCAGGTGTCGCCTCACCAGAGCTGAGTAGAGCGGCAGGATCCCCTCCCTCAACCTGCTGGCAACATCCTGCTGATGCAGGCCAGGATCCCATTGGCCTTCCTGGCCAAGAGGGCACACTGCTGACTCATGGTTAACTTGTCAACCAGGGCTCCCAAATCCCTCTTCACAGAGCTACTTTCTTTCAGGTCAACCCCTAAATTGGTGGCTGGGATTATTCCTCTGCAGGTGCAGGACCCTGCACTTGCCCTTGGTGAATCTCACGAGGTTCCTCTCTGCCCAACTCTCCAACCTGTCCAGGTCCCTCTGAATTGCAGCACAGCCCTCTGAAGTGTCAGACCCTCCACTCAGTTTGGTATCCTTATTTTTAATCATAGTCTCTCACTTATGTCTGCAGCATTTTTTTTTCACCCATGATCACTCTGTTTTTTCTCTCTGTTGTCCTCTCTTTACCTCTCTTCCTCCTCCCCCTTTTTTTAGTGTGTGGGGTTTTTTTTTACTTTTTTGTTTTTTTTAATCCCTGTTAGATATAAGATCTATCCCATAGCTAAAAGAGAGAAAACAATGGGGAAATTGGCCAAAAGTAGACAGCTTTGGAAGAGCACAAAACTCAGAAAAATATAACAGTGTTTTTCTACTGCATATCCCCAACCTTCACACTCTCCTAGACGCTATTGGCTTGCAGGTGAGGGGTATAAGTAAATACTTCCCTCAGAAATGCTCTTTGTCAGAACTCTCCTTTGTTAATAATGCACTTTGTTAATGATGTGCAATGGAATATGCTGCATTATCTCCCCCAAAGAAATGAGTATGAAAGGCTGTGTCTGGCTATGGCAAACATTACTGGATGAACAGAACATGCTGCACCTTGCCCATAAATGAGAGAGACCCGTGATGTCCTTGGAGAGAGAACAGAACTTTTTTAAAAGCCATGCAGATTCTCAAAGCAAGATTCATTACAAATGCAGACCGTCTGCTCATAAACCAAATGTTGGTTTCTGCCAATTTCCTTGTATGCTTCTAGTTCCTGGTACCTGACGAACCAAGGCTGTCTTTTCTTTCAGTAACAAAATAGAAAATGAAAGAGCATGAATGGGCAGCAATGACATGCTCTAACAGAAAAATAAATATGAAGGCTGAAATTCTTACCCTCTTGAAGTCAACAGGATGTTAACACTGACTTCATGGGGGCCAAAACTTCTCTCTGATCTGTAGAAGCTGCCAGTCAATTTTGCCAATCTTTGGAAAATGCTGCTATGCTTGTTATTTGTATTTTCAGAAATTTTAATGACATTAAGCCCTAGGAGATGAAGCCCCAGGAAGCTGAAGGGTGTAGACAGGCTGAGTAATAATATCACAAGTCCTGATAAGTCGACAGGTTCAAATCAATACACTCAACTGCTCCTTGCAGAGTTACAATGAAAAGAACAACACAGTTACCAGTAGGATCTTTAAAATTTTGAGGGAGATCAAGTAGAGATCAATCAGAAACAAATGGTCTGACCAGGCTACTTTCCTTTTCTGTCTTGGGAGGCACTTCCATTCACTCTCTGAATTGCTTTAATAGTGAAAATTATATTACTTACATTTTTACTGTTTCTACAGGATCTACTATAATCACTGATTGTTAAAGAACTGTGAATGTGTTACATGCAGGCAGTCTTTTGTAAATATTTTAAATTAAATATATATATGCATATATATTTTTTTTTAAAAAAAAAGTTACAGCCACATTGCTACTTAAGCATTTTTCACACTTGGCTCTTTTAGGAAACAATCTGTGTGTATTTAAAGTCTTTTAATGTATCGGAGTATGCAGGTGAAATTTCTCTTTAAAAGTGCAAACAGTGACATAAGCATTGACTAATAGCCAGAACATGCTTTATGTAATGCTCACACTGTTTTGGGATCTAATCCTTCAAGCATTCTATGCCTGGCCCTAATAATGTCTTCTTTAGATTTCCATAGCTGGAACACATGGGCGGCTAGTTCTTTATAGTTTATTAAGAAAAGGAAGGAGAGGGAGAGGAGAGGAGAGGAGAGGAGAGGAGAGGAGAGG
>JAUBOD010000069.1:1067466-1078611 GCA_032353885.1 Nothura maculosa
GAGGAGAGGAGAGGAGAGGAGAGGAGAGGAGAGGAGAGTCCTTCCATTTCTATCACTTCATTGTCAAAAGATCCATCTGAATCAGAAATAGAAATAGAAGAAAGGGCCTGTAAAAAGAACTCTCAAAACTGCTCTAATCTTTTAAAAAAATAGTTTCTAAAAATACATGCAGCATTTACTCTGTGAATGGAGCTTTGTGAATAGGTCCTCTTCTTATTTAAATTTAAGTGAGAATTTAACAGAAACACTTCTCAAGTTTAAAGAAGCAAAGCTAGTGATGACAGAGATTAATGTTCAGTTTCAGGGAATCCACTTATTAATTTTGTCAGGCTGGAAACAATGTTTAGCAGTTTTCAAAATAGCTGAACAATGTCAGCAAACATTTGCTTTGATTGAGCTGAGACCCTCCCTTGCCCTGAGATCAGCTCCAGGACATTTTCAGAAAGGCTTTCTTTATCTCTTGTCAGTGTGAAAAAAAACTTTACCTGCAAATTGACTTGTGTGTAGAAGGAAGCTATCATTCATGCTAATGGAGCCCATCAGCTTGCTTTCACTGTACCATGATACCCCTCCGAGCAAAAAATGCAAAGTCTGTTAAGCCCTGGGCTTAGCAATAGGATTTAACAACTCTAAAATGCTTACCTTCCTCTGTACACATATTGTCCACCACTATCCCACATATTTCTCCCTGTTTTTGTGACAGCTGGTCAATGTAAACTAGCTCTTAAAAGATCTTATGTTGATTTTTATGCCCTGGGAACTGTTTGCTTAAAATAAATCTTAAAATACATATAAAAAAAAAAAGTTACTGGAACACTGTAGCAGAAAACTGAGCAAAAAAATCTCCTACAGAAACTGTATGCAATGTTCCCACAAATTCACTATTGTGAAGCATTATCTCTGCTAGCTGCACCACTCATATAAAATGTTCCTAGGTATGCTATGGAAGTGCTAGAGATGACAGCTTGTGGAAAAGCATTTGCTTTATAAAATGTGAAGGAATGAGAAGAGTTAATCCCAGACCTTGGAGCTAGGAAATAAAAGCATGAGCTAGCTGGTTCCAACTGCAGTTGCTTTGATTGTGACAGTCAGGTGAATTAAGATACAGTAAATGTGTCCGAGTGGCAAGCAGCAACTTTGTTAAGGATAATCTACCAGCTCATGTTAACCTTATCTTAAAGCTAAGATGCAAAGAAGCATTTAGTGGTGCAGGGGGAAATGTCTTTAAGCCATACACAGCAAATGGGGAACATCAGACTACTCTCAGCTTGGCCTCTGAAATCCGGGGCCATGCCAGCCCCTGGGATCTGACATACCCCATCCCAGGCAAAAGAGAAAGGGGAGAGATAGGGCTCACAGACAAGCTTTGAAACTTAGGTCTCCTTTTCAGCCCAAACCAGCTCCTCCCAAGTTGTCCCATTTGTTCCCTACCCCTCACTGGACCCAGCCCAAAGCTGGTGAAAGCACCAGTCTGATAATAACCCCATAACCCCATCAACATTAGGAATTATGAGAAGAAGTTAAACAAATGAACTGGTGACAGAAAAGAAGGAAAACCCATTAAGGGTTCCTACAATCATTAAGGGTTCCTACATTCGTTAAGGAATGAATGTAGCCGAAGAGAACTGAACAGAAAGAGTTAAAGAGAGCAGGGCCTGAGCAGGATGGCAAGCCTTGAAGATTGCACTAGGAAGATGCCCTTTACTTCAGATAGGAATACCCCTCTCTGGTGCACAGAGTTGGCAAAATGAGACTGGCAAGAATAGGGACAGATGGTGAAACACATGCAGACAAGAAATCAAATCATCCCGAAAGAAGCTTTCTGTGAAAGACTGCAGTGAGGGCAGTGCTCTCAGGGTCTTCAGGCCTTAGCCCACAGGACCACCTGGGTCTGATGCCCTCTTTCGGGAAGAACTACATAGGAGGGAGCCCCACCAGGCCCTACAGGAAACTGAAAGAGCCACTTGAAGGGCTCAGAGCTTCCACTCTCTGTTTGAGATGAGGTGAGAGTTTGTTTTCAAAAGATAAAAAGGGCTGAGGTAAGGAAGAACTCCCTCTCTAGAAGTGTTAAAGTAAGTCCTGGGGACATAGGAAATTAAAGGGCGATGCTTGTAGACAGGTGAAAAAAAAAAGAATCAACATTTTCAGTAAACAAAAGTCAACAAGAGACTGATAAGACCTTTTCCTCCTTGCAGCCTCCTTGCAGCCGAGGAGTCACAAATAGAAGTAAATCTCCCTTTCCATTTGATAAGTTTTTGGAAAAAGGGAAACTGCTAATTAGAGATGGGACTAAGATGAGCTGCATTTGTGCCAGCAGAAAAAGGGTGATCATGTGCAAATCTTTGTATAGAAGAAAAAAAAAAGATGCAAAACAATCCGAGGCACATCTGCTACAACTTAAGATTTGCCTGATTTTTTTTTGCCTGTAGATACAGTTGGCTACCTAAGAAGAACAGCCAAAGGACCCCTGCATCATCCACTGCTTCTTGGACTGTGGCAGATAGGGCATTTTAATTAAAATAACCATTATCTAGATTGGGAGGGGCGGAGGGGGGAGGAGTTGCTTTGTTTTGTTTTTTATTTCCTTTCACTATCATGAATATTCTCCTAGATGAAAATTCAACATAGGCTGTTGAGGTAAAAACAGAAATAAAAACATAAATCACATTTTTTTTTCAGGATGATTTGTTACGGGGAGACCTGAGAGTTAAGCGAGTTTCCTAGAGAACTACTTCCTCTTGGGACTACACAACAACCACCATTTCACACTAAACTTGTAGATATTTTTAATACAGTACTGGGCAATCAATTATAATTTTGATAGTTCAGTTAATTCTCACGACTGTTTAACTCCTGGGAGAAGAGTCATAATCTGGAAGCCAGGAAGTTCTGGCTCAGCTGCAACCATTTACATTTGTTACTCATTAGATATCTTTGAATACCTGGGATATTTCTGCACACCTGCACCAGAAAGTGCAGCTTCTGGGTACTTCCTACCCAGAAATTCTTATTTCTTAGCTACAAATGCAGATTTGAGATGCCCTCCAACTCTTGGTCTATGCAGTCACCTGCTTTCTGCATGCGGAGTTGCCCTTGCAGTTGTCCCCACTGGGTGTATATATTTACATGTGTTTTTAATACTCCAACGCAGGCCAGTCTTCCCGTGCTGCTTTGTGCAGTGATTTGTCTCTGACTCAGCTCAGTCTGGTCTCAATCCATCCAATGCCACAAAGTATTTTTCACTAGTATCATGTCCTCCCTCTGACTCCAGCTCTTCCATCCTCCAGCAGCCCTGGCCTCTTGGTCCAGTGCCCGTCTCTCACGGTTAACGGCACCAACCAGCTCTGAGGATAGACAGAAGTTTCAAGGCAAATTCATAGTCCTTGATGAAGACTACGGAAGTCCTACTAGGAAGGATAATAAGTCTTTTGAAAAATTATTTCTTTGCATCCTGTTATACCAAGAAAGTACATTACAGTCCATAGATTGTCTGGACTTACAAATGAATTCCCAATGTTTAATCTATCCGAATGTCTTTCTTGTGGTTTTTTACCTCACTGTAATCCTTCACTAAACATTTTTCAGCCATTAGCTCAGGACTATACATTTTTCATTATTAAAGTGCCTCATGTTTTCATTATATCTGCATGTCAGATTTTACTTAGTGATATATCAGGGGGATCACCTCTCTTATTGCTGCACTTGAATTCCTCTTCTGAGAGAAATACAGTTAGAGCAGATGAAAAGGGGCTCCACAAAGCTGAAGCGCCACAAAGTGTAATGTCAAAACAGTTACTCAGATCTTACTGCACCCACGCTGTTTGTATGAGCTGAAGTAATAGCAACATAATATCAGTCATGCCAAGGGACTAAACTAAAAACTGCTTTGGGGCACGGTGCTCTGTAGCTGTAGGAAACACCTGCAGCACAGCTATCTACCTAGACAGGACAGACAAAAGGTGCAAGAGAAGAAGTGTTGTTGCCCCATATTACAAACTGAGACTTGAGTCACAGAGTGAGTAACTGATCTAAAGAAGGTCACACGGGAAATCTGTGTCATGGATGGTTATTAAACTCAGATTTCCTGATTTCCCACTGAATCCCATAATTACAAGACCATCTTTCCTGTCCCTTCCAGCTCTACCCATGAAGTACCTTACCAGTTGGGCAATGCCTTACGGGAAGGAAAAAATACTCCTTACATCCTGCAGCATGCACTCACATGACTCCCACCCCTAACTTTGAGTCAGTGTCCCTAAACCCTGAGTGAGAAATGGTGATTCCCTGCCAGTGGGTGCAGCCATCCTCCCACCTCAGGGGTTTACTGATGTCTGACTACCTCACTCTGCCCTGCTCCACCACCACAGCTCCCCCCATGCTCCCCATGGCAAGTCTGAATGGAGTTTGCTGCTGCACACAGCTCTGCTGGACTCTTCTCCCTTTGATGGTGGGCATCCAGCTAGTGGGATCACCTCATGGGGTGGCTCATGGGGGGAGCCACTCCCAATGGGTGTGCTCCCCTCCCTATTGCGTGAGGACCACTCAATGGTCACTGAGTTCCCTATTCATTGGTGAATATCTGACCCCAAATCCTCAAACATGGCTGAGGTGAGTTGGCTGTGGGGACACCAAGGCTTCATTGTCTTAGAGAGGGAGTGAATTCAATCCCTTCTTGACACCTAGTGCTCTCCCACAGGCCCTGGAGACGGTCAGAGTTGACCTGGCAGCACATTTAGTAACTCCCCTTGACACAAATGAAAATGAGGCCACAATAAGTGCAGGCTAGCTAGAATCAGATATTTGATGCTTAAAATAATAATAATAATAATAATAATAATAATAATAATAATAATAATAATAATAATAATAATAATAATAATAATAATAAAGGAGAAAAAAAAGTGAAATGACAGCTGCCTCAGGATGGAGAAAAACCCATCACAAAGATTTTCACCAGCAGGGGGACAAGGCCTAAGGCTGAATGTTAAATTTCCAGAAGTCCATGGAAATCAGAAGACAAAGGAGATTGGCCTGTGACTCCAGTGAATAAGAGGTGGAAATGACATATAAAGGTGCAAGATGGGCATAACTCAGCAAGCCCAAGATGGAAAGCAACAAAAAGCAAGCACCAAGAGCCTGAAATACTGATTTAGCAGGAAAAATATATGCAATGTCATAGATTTCCATAATTTGCTAAAGAAGAAGACTAGTCAGATCAGTCCATTACTCCAATCTTATCAGTTTGGGAGTTTGAAATTTTATCTTTTGAGAGTTTGAAACATGCTTCTGGAAGAGTTAAAGAAGTAGATAGTAGAAATAAAGAGAAGATACTGGCAGGCAGACTCCCCTACAGAAGGAGCAGCAAACTCATTTTCAAGTTTAAAAAAACAGGGCCATATGGCTGGATGGTAATGCTGAGCTGAACCCTATTTAATATCAGCATTAACACTATAGAAGCTGTTGCTATAGTAGTGACATCTGGAAGAAACCTTCAAAAGATTATTCTCTAACCTGGATGAAGGATTTCTGCCAGTCTGTCTGTCAAAGAGAGCCTTCAGAGCAAATCAATAACAAAGATCTTGTTACCTGAATGCAATGTAATTTAGTGGCTAATCAGTCTGACAACATCAGAAATATAGGAGAAAGAAAAGAAGGCCAGAAATCGGGAGATATGAATAAGGAACAACCAGGAAGACTGTAATGATTCCAGAAACCCAGGGAGAAAAATCCAATTTTTATATGCTACTCTTCCCTGAACTTGGTCAGTAAAATCACTTCATTCTAAACAGTTCGAAATCTAGCCAATCCTCCCTGTTCACACGCTCCAACTAAAGAGTGATTACATTGCCAAAGGATAGCATTACTAATAAAGATGATAGCTGAATGCACAAAATACTGCTAATTGCCAGGTCAGTGATAGATGTAATGTCCCATCTTTGTTTAGCGTTGTTTTGAAGAGCTATTTTTCTTTGTCTGAGTGAGAAGATTGCTCTTAATTAATTAAAATGAATCTGCTGAGCAGAGACATTCAGCAGCCTCTGAAAATTCAATTCTTCTTTGTAGCTGGGCTTTTTGGCTGAAACACTATGCAAAATGGTTGCTAAAGAGAGAGGTTTGTTGATTTTTTTTAATCTTTTTTAATATATTTATACAAAGCCATTGTGGACCGGATTTACCTTTCCTAACATTGAAGAGAGCACTTGAAGCTAAAAGGTCCAGTTCCTAACACTGTTTGGCACCTTCTGTAGATACTGAAACCATGAAAAAGTACAGGAAAATGAACAGTGCTGTTTCCATTCACTTTCACAATGTACAAAATAACCACATGTCAAGCACTCTAATGTGAAATTGTGATTACATATTTTTGTAAGGTAACAGACTATATGTGCGGACATAGCATTTAAATGCAGACTTATCCTTGAAAAAAAAAATTTACAGCTAGTAATTCACTTTTTTTCACACTTGTTTTCAAAAAATCCTGATGCTTTGTGGGTTTTGCTAACGGCATCTGACATTTCACCTGCAGATATCTCAGAAAACAAAAAAGTGTTTTTTATAGATCACATTGTTCTGGTTGTTCACAGATAAATGTACATAGGAGCTAGATATGCCATTCATATTGATGACATGTAATACCAGTACTACTTAAATGTTAATACAAAATGTGCTATTTTTGGTATGCCATAATCCTCACACAAAGAGTAATTCTGGATTTTCTTGTTCATGAAGCAAGGCTAGCCTGTGCAAGGGCCAGCACTCTACAGGAAATGAAAATAAAGACCTATTCCCCTTATAAATGTGGTTGATTTTAATATAAATTGATGTTGAAAGTTATTTAACTCATTTAGTCTAAACACAGGTAACTGTAAAGGGGAAAAAATGATGGAGTGGTAGGAGAAAGAAAAATAGAGATTTTGCTCTATTTTTGAGCAAATTATTAAGAAGTCCCCGAGGGGCTGTTCCCAGCCCTTATTCTGGCAAAACTCCCATTGACTTTAATTGGAATTCACCGTGTTGGATCAGCCTGCTAATCAACTAAGCACTTTTCATTTCATGGCAATAAGGAGGTATGCTGAAAACGCCATCATATCTCTAACCATCTTCAAAGCCTAGAATGTCTTCACACCATTTCACAGGTTCTCCTTTCCACTACTAAAAAAGGATGCTATAAAAGTCATGATTTAAATGATATATTGCAATTTTATGGACTTGGAAGCTAATTTTGCTTAGAAGCATTTTTATGGACTTTGGAAGCTGAGAGTGGGGACAAGCAGAACTCTGAAGATCAAAAACTTCCCTATCGCAGAGAGAGGGTTCGGGGGGGGGCAGTTTCTGCTATCCCTGCATTGGGCCCAATTGCTTCTCCAATCTCCAATATTGCAAGGCATTTGCTGAAAAATCTATGTCAAGAGGGAAGTCATGTTATCTATCTGCCCTGCAAACAAAAGAGATTATTTTCATTTTCTGTTATGAGCAGGAAAGAGAGGAGGTTCTTTCCAGGGAAAAGCTGTATGATGTTTTGTTTAATTAGTTTAATTACAAAATGCACTAAGACTATTAGGTGAACATTAGGCTGTTTTCGGGTTCAAAATAGGCAGATGTTAGCAGGATTAAGTCAAAATACTTTGTACTCTTTTGAAGATTTTTTTTTAATCACAGACCTCAGCTCTTGTTTTCTTCTTTCCTTTTTAGACTGTGCAACAGTCACCATTTAGATTTTTTTTTCCTAATTTGATTAAAATTATGCTCATCTAACTCATGCAAGTCAGTTTGTATAAGCAAAGCAAGCAGGATTTGACCCGTGGTATCACATTTCTGGAATCTGATGATTTCTTTTGTATTCATCCATTCTCCCTGCTCTGATCAGATTCTAATTGTAGCCGAATCGCAGCTATTGTCTCAAAGATGAGTAACATATTTGTGGCATTTTGGGGGGCAGAGGTGGGGGGTGGAACAGAAGATAGCTAATTTAAAAGCATGGTTATATAGAGCAATAAGAATTGTTTATTATTCTTTTTAATGGAGATGGCAGCGGGACTGGGGATCCTATGTATTCAAGCAAAAGAGAGTGCAGAGCTTGTCAAACAGAAGCTGTCTTTTTTCAGCTTCCCTCAATATTACTACTTTCTCAGCATTTACACCATGAGGCATTAAAAGATCAGGAAACTCCAGAGTAAGAAGTGTGAAACAGGTTAAACTAAGGAAAAAATCATAGCCCATATTAACAGATAAAGCACCACTGGAAAAAAAATGTAGCACCCAGAGAAACAGTCATAGGCAAATCTACAATAAACTCACAATTACACAGCAGTAAAATACATACTAAAATTCAAAATTAAATAATCTTAAGCAAGTATACAAATAACTCCATCCCAGAGAGAGCCAAGAGCAGTAATCATGCTTCTCTGAAGTCACTGGAGTCATCCCAATCTGAATTAAAACCATTGGCATTTCAGGAACAAACATCCTTAACTATAATCATTTTATTATCTGAGAGTGACAATCTGACATAACTGCTTTTAAGTGCATGCATGTCATCAACCACAAAATAAAACAGGATTCAAAATAAAAAGAGCAATAAACTATTTGTTCAAAAAGGTAGTTTCCAGTGCTACTATTACTACAAAGCTTTTTGACTTTTTCCACCCTTAAAATCCATTGCTAAATATTACCTCTAAAAATGCTTCTAAGGTTGCCTATTACTGGTCTGCAAATTGCTCCAAGATATATACAAAGCCAAATGAAAGGTACCCAAACATTCTTGCATATCAATAGAAGCTGTTTTCCAAGAACAAAGCTAAATGCAGTATATTTTATTTCGTTACCCCACTGGTCACCCCAGGAAGACAAAAATGTACATAGCTTTTTCAGCATTTCATTTTCAAAAGTAATTTTAGGTAAAATCTCGCCTCCACAATGAGTCTAAAAGTGTAAGTGTGACTTCTTTATTTTCTCTATCTTCACCAGCATGCACTGGGTAAACAGTAACAGCAAAACCTACGTGGCAGAGTGACGATGAACAGAGAGCTTCACAAGAAATCCGTAAAACATAGAAACCAGGATATGAGTAAGGCAACAGAGTGAGCAGTGTAACACTAAGTATGAGTTAAAAAAAAATGCATGGTGCATATGTACTTTTGCATGTGCATATACAGCCCCGCTGCCTACCTTTCACACAGGAAATCCCTTTAAAAGCATTTGGTGAAAAATATCAGCTCAAACATTATTTCTGTACATAAACTGAGAAACACAGCTCCCCCCACCCCAGAAAGAACTGTCTAAATAGCTTCAGGTGTTACTGTAATGCAATGACCATCAGATTTCGTTAAATGACTAAATCTATTAAACGATTAAACCCTTGGGCACACCAATTCATGTCAAGTGTAAACATACGGTGAAACACTTTTAAATCAATTACCTGATGATAAAGGAATAATCTTCTTACTTAAATGAAAGCAATTAATGTACATCAGGGCTATGCATTTAAGAGGTTTCCAGGATCAGAACCATCCGTTTGATAGTGTCTGAACTCACACTTTCAGAAGTTAGATTAAATATTATTAGCAGATGTTGAGCAGTACTGAAGTACGAGGAATTAGAAAAGCAGTAATGTGTTCAATTGTTTTCTGTCTTTATTTATTTTTTTTCTTGCAGCACATTTCGTTTCACAGGACCTCACGACACTGCATGTTACACAACACGGTGGTACAGCTGCCTCTCTTGCTTTTTCTTTCAGTATCACTAAGTGTCACACTGGGAGGGGAGCAGAAGCGGGAGGTGGCCATGCTGAGGCTTCCGAGTGGAGGCACTGCAGAAACCTTACAAGTTAGGGCAGCAGAAATGCCACATGAAAGAGCCAAAGAGATGCCAGGACCAGACAATACGTCCTTGCACAGTCTCTCCTTGACTCAAGATGCTGATGGCAGTAGGGCCAGACAGACCATCACTGGTGCTGGGCTGGGCACATAACTCTGACACACTTTAGCCCCACAGCTAAGAGTTTGGAGTGGCCCAAACACATACTGGGCACACTGACAAAAAATGTAAGCGTCCAGTCCAACCAAGAGCGTGTATAGAAACTAAATACTGGGCCTGCCTCATTTTACTTCATGTTGTGTTGTCAATTACATGTATCTACTGCTGTTGACAGGAACTGTAGCTCTAGTCTCGCTCTAGACAATATCAGCCTAAATAAGATTGAAAGTGGTCCTTTTTGTCTCTTTTGCACTCTTTTTTTATATCTCCTTTCAGCCTTTCTGTTCCCGGTTCTGAAGATGACATTGGTTATTTTGATTTCTGCACTATCATGGTATGACATGGTTGATGAGAGATGGGCATTGCCCCCTCAAGTCCACACACTCCTTCAGCCTGCAGACCACTCATGTCAGCATGGGCTTCACCAATCACAGCAAACCCCAGAGGAACTGACCAAGAGGTCAGGGCCATCCCGAAGGGATGGGAGCTCATGGCTCCCTTTTTGTGTCTGTGCTCCCTTCTGACTTGCATCCTAATTCCCTATGGTGGTTGTTTCTTTTCTCCTGGCGTGGAGAAGGGAGGAGTCTGCTGTCAGCACAGGTCTCAGAAATTTAAATTGTCAGATGCAGACACAGTTGTAGAAGATGGAGAAACATCATGAATGTTGGGACATTGTTTTCTTTTGGTCAATCAACCTTTGGAACCAGACCCTTCCTATAGTTCAAGTTCTTTAACTCCATACATGGCCCTTTTTGTGTTCTGCTCCTCTTCTCTTTCTACTGAACTTCATCTCAAATTCTCCTTAGGCTTTAATAACACATCCAAGTTCTTTCTCCAGTGACCAAAGATCACTTCTAGAACCAGGTCACTTGTAAGTATTAAAGCCTGGAAAGCATAGGTTAAAATGATCTTTTTCTACTGTTTCCAAACACAAATAACTGACTGAATTGCTTAATTTCAGACTCTCGTAGAGAGGAACAAAAAAAAACTCTGCCTGAGACATTCTACGCCAGAATTAAGCCACAAATGTGTTTTTACCGTGACCATTCCACACTGCAAAAAGTGTGGTTTATATGGGAATGATTATACAGCCTAAGCTTTGGATGTCATAGACTTTCTGGTAAGGTGAGTAACAAAGAACATGGCTCTGATCCATCTCCCCCACACTAG
>JAUBOD010000069.1:1096064-1117399 GCA_032353885.1 Nothura maculosa
TTTTTTAATTATGAGTGGCAGTCATATGGCAACTATGACTACAACTAGATTTTTCAAAGTGAATGACCAAACCTGAGATAGTACTGAAATGCTGGCATGAAACTCCTGTGGCCCAGAGACTAAGCAAATAGAAGGGAATGTGTCCTTATTTGTGTATTCATTATGTTAGACATGCCAATTTTAGCCATTCCTTGACAGTCCCAGGTAGACAGGGACCCGTATGCCTTTTTAAAATAAATATTTGATGATTCTGAGTAGTTTTTAGGAAGATATCTGACGATGCGAAGCCACAGTGTTTCTAGGAACAATTTTTAATATTTGGTGACTTGCTGGGTGTTTTGAGGGATAGGAACGCTCTGAAATCACGACAGGAGCTTGGTGATATTCAGAATGTAAAGACAGAACTGCTACTCATTGCTAAGCCTTGTAATTATGTTTTTTTTTTTTTTTTCCTGCAGCCCTTATCCAACCTGATAGCTCTTTCAGTTTCACAGTTGGCCCCGTGCTCCACTTTTCTTTTAGCTGTGAGCACAGGCTGGGAGGCTTGTCAGTGTGTGCAGTCTCACTGCTCCATGCAGCGATGGGTGCTTGGAACCATATGGGTGTTACTATTCCACATTTTTTGCCTCTGTTCCTGGTTCTCCTTTCTCATTAGAGGCAATGTTAACAGATTTCTTTATTAGCAACGCGTCGCGTTAGAAAACACATGTGAAATATCGTGTGTTTCCATATTAATGTTCTGGAAAGATTCGCTTCCTTTAGCAGAAGCTGGATCAAATGCCCAGCACGTGTGTTTAGGTCCAGGAAGATGTGCAGATGTAGGTGAGCCTGAGCCAGGTGAGCATAGGGCCATTTCTCTGCTGTATCTGTCTTCCTGATTTGTCCTCTCTTTTGCCCTCGTCATCACCTGAGACCTCCAATTGCTAATGTGTGTAATGAGCACAGTCTGCCCACAGTGAGAGACACCACTGAAGTAATTGGAGTCATTTTCAGTAAAGCAGAGCTCAGTGTTTGCAGAACTGACTGCTTTAAGCTCTGCAGAGCAGGGAATTGTCTTCAGTGTGTTTTCTATAGAGTCCCTGGCATGCCTCTGTGTGCCAAAAAAGGATAAATAATAACAAACAGTAGTTGATAATTTACATAGACATTTATGCTTTTTTTATTATGGAATTTGCCTATAGGGTCCTTTCTAGCAAAAAGAAAAATGCCAGAGAAGCTTCCAGCTGGGGCAAGATGTGCCCTAACAGCGGGAGAAGCTTTTAATCGAAATAGGACACACATTTAATCGATAGTATCTTCTGTGAAGCCGTCGGGCCCAACATCAACTGGCGTAAATCAGTGTATCTCTCTCCACGGAGTCTGTAGAGTCGCAGATGACTCGCGCCAGATGATGTGAGTGTCCTTTTTGGCTTTAACAGTTTTCCTTTAATCTTCTTGCCACTTAAACTTTTACTATGATCTGCCCACATTCCAGAAGTGTGGAGTGAAGATGGGATAACGTTTCCCTATTTTCTCCCTCTTCCTTTAAGCCTTTGGTGGCTTTTCTTTTGTATTAGTGTGTATGCTTTATTAATTATACGTTCTAATCCTGCTCCATGCCTGTGAATGTATCCATCCTCCTCAAATTGAAACCTGAAATACAGTGACACTAAATATTCAGGAACATTCCAGTCCTCCTGTCTAGCCTGCCAGGTGTAGGTATATTATAAATAGCTTCCTGATGATACTGTATGTGTGATTAAAGGGTCCTAAATACTATTGTTAACAACCCTCTTATTACTAATTTGTTTGATGTAAAGAAGCTCTGAAACATTGCCCCCCACATCCATTTCCCAGAAATTATTTTACTGTCTGCCAAGTGTCTTAATGTTTTGGTGACTAAACCACATCATTCATGGGAAGTAACTGAAAATGGTTAGCGTGTGCATCTTGTGCAGTGAGAAGACAGAAAGGATATTTGAGCAGTAAAGAGGAGGAAGAAATGATTTTTTTCCTGTATCTGCCAGGCCATTAATAAACATTTTTGAAGGTAGTGTTAGAAAACTAGTTCTTGGCAGACATGGGAAAGCTCTCTAGAGCAGGGGGCTGCTCATTTTCAAAAGTTCGAGCTCAGTCTTTCTCTTTCTTTTTGAAGGTACATTTCAGGTTTTCGAATTTTAGCACAAATGTTCTTAACCAATCTCGCTTTCTTAAGCAATTAAGTGAAATAATGAAGTTTGTTAGGTGATTGCCCCAAATGGATGCTTTTGGAGAAAGGTGGGAGTTTTGAGAATATATGTGTGTGTGTTTGGGTTTGGAAGCAGAGGAGAAATCAAAAATCCTCCCTCTGATTCCCAGCAGCTTTGAGAACTTGAGTAACTGCATAATCAATGGATTTTTGTTCCAGTTTCTCTCCTTATGTCTTTTTTTTTCTTCTTTCCATTTTTTTATAGACTAATAATATATTAAGTGGAGAGGAAAAAAAGCAATAAGACAAAAATGTTGTGCCCAGATGCTGCCTTGATAAAGGGGTATTGCCGGATAAAGCGTGGATTCTTCAGGTGGAAAGGCACACACTGCATTTCCTTTGAACTGACTGGGAACTCACTTTCCCCCTTCTAGCTTGCCAGGTCTGCCAGAGCTATAAAGAACTGGAGCAACTAAAGCTTTCACCAGCATTTTATTAAAGCAGACAATATGTGTAATTACAACATTTCAAGTGATTCAGGAATGATAAAAGGAAAACCAATAATATATGCAGTAGTTTTGATTCTTATATGTACTCAGATGCAGATTTCCTTTTGTGGATTTGTAATCTGGAAAAAGCTTTGGATAAAAATGCGCTCAGAAAAGGCAGGAGTTGATGCCATTAACAAAAAAATGTTTCAGAGTCCGTGATGCTGTGTTCTATTGGTGATGCCCTCTTCACAGAAAATGAAAATACTCTCACAAAATTGTAAACTTGACTATAAGGTATAGTCATTTTCACAAATATGTGTCCTTTCAGCATACTTATGCAAGGAGAAATGTTTTTAATTGTTTTTTTTTTGATGTTTGTTTTACTGTCAGAAGCATTTTGTGAGTCTCAAATTAGTCCTAGTGGGACACCAGCTCCAGTTAAAGTATGGCAGTTTATACCAGCTGAGGATTAGATATAATTCTCACATTGGAGCTCAGACCTGCTAATATAATATTTGATGGAGTCCAATTTCATAGACAGCATGTTGTTCTAAGGAAAATTGACCTTTGAGATTTTTATCCAAGAACATTTCCTAAAAATACAAATTTATTAAGAGGCTTTTGTAGCAAAGAGAAATCCTGTGATTTTAACAACTTTAATGGGGTTCTTAAACTTTTATATGGTATTTACAAATGCCAGTTAATGATGAAGAACCATAATGCCATAAAATTGCTTTACTGTGCCTGGTAGGGTTTCTATGGCTGCAAATACTTCATTTACACTTAACTCATAGGTAGCTAATATAAAGTGAATTCTGTGTTCAGCCACTGTAAAAATAGCACTTGTGAAATGGAGAATGATTTTTGTTGAATATTTTGATTTTTTTAATACAAAATTGCACAAATGTACAAAACATGACAGGCGATATTGGGAAGTGACTCAGGGAAACTACATTAAGATTGATTTGTTTTTTCCAAGTGAGGCTCAGTAAAATTAGAAATGACTGCTTGTGGAAGAACTTCATCCATAGTGAGAAAAACAGCACAGGGAACATTTCCTTTCAAGTTTGGAAATATTTTAATTGCATTTTAAAAACAGTGAGAAAAGTGCCACGTTAAGGATTGCTTTTGTCTCTGGTGATTTTTTTAGGGATGTATCTCAGAGGATTTTATATATTAACTACAGATCATTCCCAGTCAGTCACAAAAACTCTGCATGATGCCTACTCGTGTGAGGGATATTTCTTTCTCTTTTGGTCTTTTGCTTTCCTTTTTTTTTTAATAAAACTTTTTGTTTGCTTCTGTATTACAAACAATTTGAGTAACAGAATGGACCCACTGCATTCAATAGCAGAAGGCGCCTAACTTTGGGGCATGGGGATTTTACACTTCCACCCTCCTTCTGCAGCTGCCTTTGTACCAGTTAAGCGTCCAGCTACAGGGGCTGCCGTGTGAGGGGACATGAGGGGACACATGGGGACCTCGCACGGGCAGGAGGCTGTTTGCAGGGGATATTGGCAGCATCAGAGCTGCATATTGTGACTCGGCCTGCGCGATTTCAGGGTAAAATCATATCAAAATCTATAAGCAACCTTAAAATAAATCTGGTTATCCTTAACTTAAACGTGTATTTGATGGAATCCTAAAATCTCCTAATTGAAAGTGCTTTTTCTGCTGTGATTCTCTGCTAAATGTTATAGGACTTGAATTAATGGAAAAAAAAAAGAAAGAAAAAGAACAGAGTCGGGGAGGGGAGGAAAGGAAAATATGTCTGACCGAAGCAATTGTTAAAAATGACACTATTTGATAAGATCATCTCCCAGAAATAAAGGGGAAATGAGATCTGACCGAGGTAAAACCAGGTAAATAGCTTTCAGCTCTGCTTTTGTTATTCAAGAAGAAGAAGAAACAATAGGTGCTGTTTAGAGTCAGGAGCTGCCCTTCTAACCTCTGCTGCTCTTAAAATGCCTGAAGGTTACTGCATGCTTCTGCGTGGCTGCTTTCATGCTTGCGCTCCAACTTTTAATTTCGGAACAAAAGGAGATGCAGTCCCAACCTTCTGATAAACACAGCGCAGCAGAACAATTGGGGAGAAAAATAGGCTGCAAAATTCCCCACCAGGCTTTTTTTTTTTTTTTCCAATTTTTATTTTCCTTCTTTCCCCATTGCTGCAGCGTTTTAGCATATTTGCAACAGAAGGAGGAAAGCGCTGCGTCCGTCGGCTGTGAGGCTGCCAAAGTTGCAGGCGGATTTGTATTTTGTCTAAAAAAAGCAGGCTCGGTGTTTTCGGGGGAGCTACGTTGTGCTTTCGCACGGGATGGCACAGCCCAAAGGGACAGCCTCGCTGCATGCGAGGAGTCCTCAGGGGCCACGGCTGTTTCTGCAGGATTCCTAATTCCTGCTGGATGGACAGAGCAGAATCAGCGCGGCCCTGAAGACAGCGTGTCCAGAGGCGCCTTCCTCCTGAGCTGCGGACGGGGCCGGCCTGTGAGTAACGCTGAACCCTGGTGCTGCTCTGCCCTTTCCTGCAGTGATTGAATCCACCCGTGTTGCTCGGGCTGTGTTCAAAGCGCCGGGCTAAGCGGGATGCCTTGTGCGTGGATGTTGGTGCCGCGGAGGGGAGAAGGGGCCGCCTTCCGAAGGTGTCGTTTGCTGGAAGCGAAGGAATGTAACAGTTTTAGGAATGTACACCTGCGAGCGTAGAATAGGAGAGGATCTGTTTGTGTATGTTCACTGCTGACACGCAGATCAAAGGTCCCCGAGGTGCTGTTGTGGTGAGGAAAAGGGAAAGGGGCCGCACATCGCGGCAGCCCCGACCTGCCGCCTTGCTCGCTGCTTGCAGGTTCTCATGAGGAGACCCGTGTGAAGGCGGCCCGGGCAAGGTGCTGCCTTCAGAGGTTCACTCGCTGCACCCAGCTGTTTAGTTCTAGAAACGGCACGTCTAGGTCTGAGTGGTTAAATAAGAGAGAACTAGCCGCAGATGCTGCTGGTTGAATACTGAAAGCCACGCTCTACCTTGGGAGGGACAGCGCTGGGATGTTGTCAGGAGGACTTAAAAAGGCTGCGTTGTGAGGGGAGGTTGGGCCGGGCTCTGCCGGAAAGGCCGACGAGCTGGCAAACATCTCTGACCCTTTAAAACACATGGACAAGCTGAAGCATCTTCGAGCCTTTACAAACACGTCAGCTGAAAGAGATGGCTGCGGAGGAGCCTGTCTCTTGCCTTGCAGCTTGTTCACAGTTAAAAGAAATGTATCCCAAATGCTTCCCAATCCCCTCTTCTGGGGCCTTGGGAGTTGTTTGATTAATCATCACTTTCAGCCTGCTCATTAATTGCCTTTTCTTCCCACATGGGCAAATGCAAAAGACGTTTACACCTGGGAGAAGCAATGACACCTGTTATTGCTTCCTCTGTTGTTAGCAGTCTTTAAAAATAGATTTTGTTTTAAATACATACAACAACGCTTGCTTTTTATGTAAGTTATGAGGGAGTTGTGCTGTTACATACTTGTGTCATACGAGTGTGTGTTATTACATCTGACAGCAATTCTCATATTACATAACTGAACTTTTAAAAATAAGAAATACTAGCTTTTTCTTTACTACAGATAGACTTTTAATATCAAATGTTTGCTCACTACAGTGGCATACCTGAATAGATTTTTGTATAACTAAGTTCTGTATAACTATGTTTTGTATACAATCAATATTTTGGTCATGATAGACTTTTTGGCAGCGTATGATGTAATTTATCATGTTGGTTCAGCACTGAGGCCCTGTCAGCACCAAGGAATTTCAGGAAGAATTTTCCATTGGCTCAACTAGACCAGTAGCGGCATCGTGAGAATTTTAGATGAAAATCTGAGTGTAGACACGGCCTAAAGGGAATTATTAAATGTTTGATTTCAAACACTTTGGAAAGAAGCACTCAGATGGGGAATGGTCTTTGCTTGCTGACCATGCTGAGTGTGTGAGACCTCTTGCAATCTTTTTTTTTTTCCTATGTATAATGTAATGTTATTCACATTTTGATAACACACACTTCTCCCTTTCCCTGGGACTCTGCAACTCCGGCTTGCTCCGGATGGATTCACATGGCACATTATTTGTTTACTGTATTCAAGTCCAGGGAATCTGAACTTGAATTATTAGTGGATAAAGAATGTTGCTAAGACAGTTTCATTTAAGGTATCCTCTCAAAGATAGTGGTTCGGGATCGAGTCTTCATTTTGCTTTGTGCAGGCTTCTTCCATAGAAAGTCACAAGCTGTGTGCAATTTGCAAATGTTTGCTTTAGTTGCGCAGTTTTCACAGTGTGTTCCCCTAGTCAAAGGGTGGGGGAAATATGCAGCAAGGCCCACGACACCGTTTCATGCAGCCCTTGGCCACATGGTTTTATTTTATTTCTGCATTCTGTTGGCAGGCACAAAAGGGGGTGTTAATTCATGGCCTGCTAGTTTTGCTTGGAAAGTCTCTTCAGCCACCAGCACAGAGAAGAGTTACCAGCCTTGCCTTTGCCAGTGGCAACCGTGCAACAGCAGCACATGCCATTAGGATCACGAGGCTGAATTATTATAATTCCTTTCTCGTGAAGGCTTCAGCCAAGCTTCTCCTGTGCTTGCCACTTGTCCAGAAAGCAGCAGCACGTTCACTTGCCAGCCTGTGGTACTGCAGTCATGCTAGGACAGTCCTCTCCCATACATTCCCTCTTTGGTCATTTTTCCAAAATAGCATCGCTCTAGAGAGAGCAATGCCTCAGCTTAAGCTCATCCATGTCAGGATCGTGCAAGTGCTCTCTTTCCTTCCAGCTGTGGGTGGGTGTTCGTGCGGTCACCGTGGTCCAAGCACTGTCTGACCCCATAGGAGCCACCTCAGGGCACTGGTCAGGCAGGAGGCCAATGCACAAAGAAAGCATCAACCCCTGCTGTGGGCAGGGTCATCTCCCGCAGCTTGCCCAGGGACAGCGGGGAGCAGGAGGGACAGGGGCAGTGGTAACTGGTAGTGGTAAAGCTGTTGTGGCACCAGCACAGTTTAGACCCCTTGGAAGTGTTGTAAAAACACAGCTTACTAATACTGACGTGAACTTTCTTTCCTAGCACCAGTGTTATTACACATTATTTCTCAGAGGGGAAGACTTCTCTCTTTTTCTTTTTTTTCCCTTTTTTTTATCATGTGTCTGAACACATGACAGAAGAAAATTTTGGGACATTTTATACATCACTGAAGTTGTGCCTGGGCGAGGGGAGGGGAGTGGGGTTTGTTTTAATGCTATCAAAATCCCTGTGCTCGCCACGGACTCAGAGCTGCTCTGTACTGCTGTGTCCCTTCTGTATTGCTGTATTCTGTCCCTTTCTCTTGGGAGGTAACATTATTATACCGGCATGACAACTTCCAAATTAGGAAACTACCACTTCAGCTTATGCTGAGAGAAAGCTAAAGGAGAAGGGTCCAGCCTGTCCGTGCACTTCTGCAGTTCCTGCTTTCTGTAAAAGGCCTGGCAAGAGCAGAGCAGGCGTTTGCGGCCAAGGCGGGGACGGCATTTGCAGTATTTACATCAATATCTGTTTCTGGAAGAAGCACCACTCATTGTGCTTTATGCTTAAGGTGACCACCAGCTGGTGAGGGGAAATGAATCTGTTCCTCTTGAGCTTGCTAAAGGCCATCTCACCACTTGCTGCTTATGTGCTTGCCTTTTAAATATTGGAAAAATCTAGTTTTATTTTTTTTTCTCCTGTAACAAAGCTAAAGAGCTAAAGCAGGAGCCATCTCAGTCTGAAATGGAATTCCATGAAAGATCTGACATTCCCTTCATATTCTTTTGGCTGTGAGCTGAAGTGTTTAAAAATAAAAGAGGAGAAGGGAAATATGTACAACATGCATAAATAAAATATAAAAAAAAATCAAAACGTGATGCAAAGAAAAGTACCCTGCTCTGCCAATTGCTCGAGTTTTCCTCTCTGATATCTGTGATGTTAAAAGCAAGGAAGAAAAAAAAGTAGATTTCAGAAAGAGAGAGGGAAAAAAAAGCCTGTCTTCCATGCAATAACATTAAAATGGATTAGTTCAAGTTTTCTACTTATAGGAGCTCTGCTGCATTTTAATGATTCATAGGGTAAAGTGATTTTTTTAATTTCTTTTTTTTTCCCCACTTACATTTAAGTGGGATTTCCTCAGATAAACAGAGTAACACACACTCAAAGACCCTTTCTGCCTCATTTAAACACCCCGCCTTATCAAAACTCCATTTCCATGAATGATGGATCTGGGCTCTTGATGGGAGAATGAAGTATTCAATTACCTTATTTTCATGTGCTAATGAAGCAGAATGTGGCTTTAGGGGGTTTCTTTTCAGCAAGGTAGCCTGTTTGGTTATGCACATGGCCTTCTTATGTTTCCTCCCATGTCTCTGTCTACACTCAAGCGGTGGCCTTAATGGGCAACAGTGGCTAATCTGTCTGCGGGACAACAAGCCCTGGCTTCTTCAGCGCAGCGGGGACGGCGCTGGCTTGTAATTAGCGGGGCCATCAAACCAACTGCTTGCCTCAAAATCATTTCTTTTGGCACCTCTTAGGACAACTTTATATGCTGAGAATCCGTGAATTTGGGCGTTTGGTTTGCTTTGTTTTCTCGCTTTTCTTTGCGCCATGGTGTGTGGATGTCCGCTCTGGAAGCCTTAGCCCAAGGAGCAGGTTTGCCAGCTGGTAAATCGGAAAGGCTTTCCTCGGAATGGGAAGTGTAACGTTTAAATGTTTGCCATCCTTTATTCATCTGAGCTTAAAAGTGCAGGTGTATTTGTCACCGAGGGTCAAATGGGAAAGGCAAGGTTTTCTTAAAGTGTTGTGTTGTTGTTGATCCAGATAAGGGGTGTATTCTGCTCAAATACAGAGAATTCCTGCTCATTTCTGGTATTGCTGTATCCTCTTGCATCTTCACCTTTACCTCTGTGAGAGATACTGGCCAAACTGGTAGGATCATTCACAGTGTTGAAGCTAAACTTTAACTTGGTGAAACAGAACATAAGTGTTTAAGACCTTACACGGTAGCCCCTTAAACATGGTTGCATGTTCTTCTAGCAGTGTTTAAAGAGAATTAACGCATTGTGGGGGTTTCCTAGCAGCTGTATGCTAGGAATTATTGTGTCAGCTTCACCACAGTGGATGGTGGAGGGAAATAACCGTCCTGGAGTTACTCACTGCCAGTTATGAAGCTGAGGAATTGGAAAAAGGCAACAAATTTCCCTTTTTTTTTCTCTGCCCTCAAAAAAGGAATTATAAAAGCTTTAGAGAGTACATTGCAATAAATATACAAGTTTGGTTTTTTTTTCTGAGAAGATTGGTAAAGAAAGTGAAGACTTAGCTGGAATAGATACAAGAATAGTCACCTTTAATTAATTCTCTTGTTGTGCATTAACCTAGAGGACAATAGACTTGATAATGAGTTACATTTTCCCCTACGTTTCATAAAGAAAATTCCTAAGAATTACTCCATAGTGTAATGAATCCTGTTCCCACTAATTAATAGAAACAAGCAAATAAAAGGAGGAGGCGTAAATGAGATGGAGTAATGTGAGTTTTGTGAGGCGCTGTGTATTCTACATTCTTCTAGAGGAAAAATAAGAGAAAATAAGTGAATAATAAAATTTTAAGCCTTCAGATAGCCTTTTGATAAAATATTTCAAGAATATACTAAACTGTCCTGTCTTGCATTAAAACAAGTGAAAAGACAAAATCTAAGTAATAATAAGTTCTCAGCTCTCAATAGGGGTGATACTCTTGTATAAGTGAAGCTTTAAGAAACTGGTATCAGGAATGATCTTAGTTAAGGCACAGGGAATGGGCAAGGAAAGGCCATGGGCAGTAAGATGAGCTGGCAAATAACAAAAAGTTATATATGTGAATGCTGCTAATGAAAGGTAACTTGAAGAACACAAGTCAATAGTTAACTGGAAACACAGATAGTCACTGAAGGCCTTTTTGGTTAATGCGTGTGATCCTACTGGTTCCCCTTCAAGGAAATAAGATTGCTACTATGTTCTGCTGTGGCCTTTTAGTGCTTCTTTCAGGCAAATACCATAGCCCGCTAGAATGGCTCCCAGGAAATTCAGTTCATGTGAAGGAAATTCCCGAGGTGTTTCTCCGCCCTGTCTTCCTGCTCCCGTGGCGGCGGGGATTTCCATGCCTCGCTTGGCTATGCCAGCCCCAAGTAATCTTCATGGAAATAAGGTGGTCATAACTGCAGAGTGCCGGCTGCCTTTGGCAGCCAGGATGGCTTATGGTGGGCAGAAGGACATTAGAGCAGCTCATCAGCTCGATCTGGAGAAGGAGCCATGCATTTCTTAGCTGGAGCTGGGTAAAAGAACCTTGCACAGCAAATACTTTGTTTGCCCAGATATGCTATTCTGGAAAACAAAATGATTAACTTAACTGCCTATGAATTTAATTGATTGTTCTGGTTAAGAGTTGGGGAGTTTTAATATGATTTTTTGGGGGGAGTGGGGAGGAGAACATTTTCAAAATGTGTCATCTCAGTGCTCCTCTTTGAAACTAAACCAAATATTTTTTAAATACTTAATTTTGTTTGGGAACCCTTGATGAGGCAACTTGTTTTGTTTCACAGTGATTAACATTTTTTATTTGTCCAAATGCCAAACTTTTTCATTTTGCACAAAACCTCTCCTGCTGCATTAACTATTTTTGAGCTGACTCTCCCTTTTTCCCACCTTTTTTCTTTGATATGAGTCTCATATCTTAGCATGTGTTGAAGTTCCTGAAGAAAGGTTTTGATAATTTTGAAAAAAAATAAGGAAACAATGTAGCAGAATGTCTCCCGACTTGAAGTAAACTATTCTTTATACTGATGAACTCAGTAATCAAATCTGGTACTGTGGCCAGTTTGGCAAGGTACTTAAACTGCACAATGAGCTATTACTAAATTTGAAAGAATAAGAAAACAGCACTCTCATTTTACAAAATATATTCCTTTCCCAGAATAAAAAGTAGTTTGTTACCGTTATGTAGGCTTTTAGCTTACTTTCACACCATGCAAGTGCAGTTGTTTATTTTTTGTCCTGTCCGTTTCACTTTCTGATCCTCATCCGCCAGCACATCACTGCACCAGTTGTGTGGGAAGCGCTGCAGAGGTGTTCCTGATCACATGTTTACAGGAATTGTTAAAAGTTAGGAAACTCTCATTCTTGGTAAAAGTTCTCTCAAAACCTGTTTATCATTAGCTTCCATTGTAGAAATCAGTATCACAGAATCACAGAATGGTTACCGTTAGAAGGGACCTCTAGGGATCATCTAGGCCAACCCCCCCCTGCTCAAGCAGGGACAAGTCGACATGCTAGGAAAGAGAAAAAATATTAAATATGTTCTTTAGGTATCATCTAGGTTATTTTATTTCAAGGAGAAATGTTGACTTCCTAATGAGATGTATGTTGGACGTCATGATATAACTTTGTATATTTAAATATGCAAAATTCCTGGCCACAGATGTTTTGTAAAAAGCAGTTACCTTACCACATCTTATCTCACTGTTCAGTAAGAGGTAGCCATGGAAGTTGTACCATCCTGCACTTTGGCTTTTGTATATAGTGGGCATATACAGCATAACCACTGGATCAGGAGTACTGAATTGCAGTATTCAATGCCTAGAGGTCTGTAGGAGTTTTATATGTGTTATTTATTCTGAGATGCACAGACTTTCTTCTTTCTGGTTATATACAGTGTAAAATTGCTCTGTATTGAAAAATATAAAGCAGATAGTTTTGGTAACCAAGCAAAAGCAGAGTAAGTAGAGCTGCTGGAGTGGCCCACACCTGAAATGTAATTACTCAGATAGGTAAAAAGTATCTTGCCAGTCACATTAAGTAAATTAAGCTTGAGTCTAAATCAAGCATAGTCATTAGTCCTCGTACTTCAATCTCAAAGCAGTGTCGGACAGTTTGAGAAGGAAAGATCCTTCTTGAGAATACAGCAACCACCTGTGTTCCCCTTACAGTAGGGCACTCAGTCAAGCATATGTGTGAGTGGAGGTTAATTTCTTTTGTAAACTTCAGGCTCTTGTGTGAAGGTGGAAGCAAATGGGATTTAGTATATCATTAGGGATGTGTTCAGTTTGACTGATGACATTAATAGGGTCCCGCTTATGGCAACAGGTTAGTTGTTGTCGTGGCTTTGAATGTCTGGATGAGGTTGGTAAGGTGTTCTTGAAGCCTGTTTCTCCCCATGATGCACACACACATGCACCGTGTAGGACAGCCTGCTCCAAAGCTGTAATAGCATCTATTTTTATCATCACACTTTCATTTTTTTGAAACGCACCATGTAACATTTACTGGGCCATAAAAATACATGGCAAGGAGTTATCATACATAACCACAGCTGCAACCTCCAAAGGGAATAAAGTGCATCTTGTAAAGCTCACTGTGCTGTATTTAGAAGGAAAAGGAGTTTTTGGAGGTTTTGATGTTCTCTTATCTACATGTCACCTTACAAACTTCAGTGCAGCGCTCCATTGAGAACTCACCTCTCTGAGGAATGCCTTCAAGCAGGGTTTTCTTTGAAGTCTCATTCATGAACTTAAAATATCTGTGCTGCCTAGACCCCAATAACTCTGCTTTGTCTTGAATGGAGTAATAAAGGCTACCTCCCTGTCATTTTCTCTACAGAAAGAAGGAAATAACGGAGGAGAAAGTAATGAGCTTGATTTCCCACGTTGGCATGTGGGCGGCAGGTGTTCTCTCCCAGTTACTCTCTTTCCCCATCTGCAGCCGTAAACTGCTTCTGCTACCGGAGTAGGAGAAGCTGAGAATGCAAAATGCAGCGCTTGATTTGTGTCCCCTGGACTGCTCCCAACCCTGATAAGGGCCGTGTCAAGGCAAACAGAGCTGTTTTTAGGTCCTTAGGTGTCATTTGCCAGTCAAGCTGTTATTTCTTTCCCCCAAATATTCCTTGAACAAAAGCAGATAACCTGAAGAGATGGAGGGTGTATATATATCTCTCTACATATACATATACATATACACACACACACACACATATATGTATATATACACATATGTATATAAACACACACACGTATATATGTATATGTACACACACACAGACATACATTTTTAACAGGTAATTATTGGTAGTAAATTAGGTACTTTTTTAGTCAGCAAGCAAAGGCAACTCATGCCTCCTAGCATATTAATCCACCAAATCCTGTAATCCTCTGATTTTGGTTATGTTTTAGTATCTTCATATGGTAGAACAACAGCCATAGCACATGTTCATGCAGCAGAACAGTTTGGTCAACTCTAGATTTGCTGAACTGGGTTTTGAGATGAAACTTCATGTTAGGGGTTGTTCCTCTATGCATCATGCACTCGCTTTGGGAATTGCTCCTCGAATGCATCAGTAATTTGACTTTTTTGCTTACTTCTGTAAGGGACAGAAGAAAAGCTGATGGAAGTAGCTCATCTTTGTTAGCTGTGACGCAGCCATGACCTTGTTTGTTCTGAGCTAGTTTTCGGATGAAGACAGCATTGACGTTTCTTTTTCCTCCTTTTAGATTGATGGGTGGAAGCAGTCCTTGGGATTTGGCTATTTTCAAAACAAAATATTTGACCTGAAAGGTAATATTTATAGCAGGCAGCTAATAAAAAACACTCTTGCTCCCTCTCTCTCTCTTTTCCTCATGTGTATGCATGCACGCGCTTTGGCTTCCCATCTGGGTTTGACCCCTGCTGCACACACCGCAGCTTCCTTGACTTCACCTTCTATTCCTTTCTCTGCAGAAATGAATCACTGCAAGCAGCTAAGTTTGGTATGCAGAGAAGCAGGGTGCAGGAAGTTCATGGCAGTCCAGTGCCACTCTGACCCTGCGCAAATGTCCCCTCATTCCCGAGTGATGGATGGGGCAGCGATTCTGCTTAAGCCACTTTTGAACTTTGAAGGTCATCTGAGAGAACTTACTCTCTCTTTAGAAGGAGACCCTGAAGGGATGTTGATTTAGTGACTTCTAGCAAGGATTGACCCTGTCAGTCAGTGTAATAATGTTGTAGCAGGGAATGATGTTAGCGTTGGGTCACAAGATCTAAAGCAGGAGGCAACCATAGTTGGACTCTATAAAACCCCTCCTCTTGGGTCGCTGATTGGATCTGGCAGGTGGGGAAGGGGTTATTTTGGATGAGGTATCTGGCTGAGGAAGCAACTGCTGTCTCGAGTTGCTCACAGCAGTGAGTGCTTGGTTTTTAGGGGAGGGCTGGGTGAGCCCCTCTTTTTTGCTTCCCAGCAGGCTTGTTTGCTTGCTTTTGTTCCTCAAGGAAAAAATATTTTGTCAGTAGGGCAGTAGGGTCTCAGGAGAAATGTCCGTGTAAATAGAAATGGTGTATGTGAATTTTTAGGGTCCAGTTTCCTGTGATATTTGGATTTGAACAAATCTATTTTTTTTTCATGTTTGGACTCCTCTGTAAGTCCATAAATCTATTACTGTTCAGAGTGGATTTGCGATGACTAGGAGTGGCTCCCTGCATAGAATAGGCAGTGAGGAAGAGTGCCTACCACAATTGAAATAAATACCCACAGTAGAAGCAGCAGTTAGAGTGAGATGGGCAGAACAAGAGCAGACACAAATAAAATTATGATCTCCTTTTCCTGTTTCTCACAATGATGGATAAGGACTTCCAAACGGAAAATGGCCTCCATCTGAACTGCTGTGGTTGACCTGACATTGATGCATTCCCAACTCTTTTTTCCTGGGCACAGTTATAGGTTTTCCGTACATATATTCAATATATATAATACATATTGAAAAATGTATTATATTTTTTTCCAAACAAAAATGGTTAATGCATCCAACAACAGAGGCTTCACAGCAATCCTATAGCTAAAGATGGACATAAAAATTCCACATGCCACCAACACCGAGACGTTCCAGTGGGCTATTCGTTTCAGCCTGGTTCAGCTCACAAGTATTGCTCATCCACGGAGCAAGTTTGAATTTGAGCAAATTTAAGCTGAGTATTTAGGAAGGCTCTATTTAGTTGGGGATATGAGGAGAGTGCACAGCAAACCCTCAGCGCTCAGCCCTCAGTGGGAGGTTGTTTAGATTAAATACCAGCTGCCTTAGGATGGTGGGAAAAGCTTCAGACAGAAGTTTTATTTATTAGGTTTTGGACAAAGTTGTGGCCTTGGAGTAATATTTTAGGATTTCTGCAGGACAGATAGAGGCATTTTCCTCCACAATAAAATGTTCTTTTTGGACTGAGGATTCTTGAATCCAGCTACTCCTGTGCATGTGCTCTGATGAGTAACACTGCTATCCAATTTGTGCCTTAATTATTGCCTTACCTTGCTTTTAGTCTTTTTCTTTTTTTTTCTTTTTCTTTTTCTTTTTTTCTTGCCAAGAGAAAGCAAGGCAAGGAGTGACTTTAATTTCAAAAAGGAAGGTTTCCGCGCTTTTCTCATTTCTCTTGAGATTCTTCTCTCTTTTCCCACCTTCCTTTAAGGCTTTTGTCATCTTGACCTTCATTCTCACCTTTCCTGTACCTCTCTCCTGCCCAGTGGGTGGGCTTACTCCTTCCTGCTCATCGCCTCCGTCTTTTATTCATGAAAATAAGAATTACGGCCTATCACTGCCTCCCTCACCATTTATCTGCTCTTCCACACCTGTTTCCTTCACTCGGGTTTCCTTCAAGTTTTAGCGTGCGTTTTCCCTTGTTTCTGGCTTTGGCTCTTCAGTTTCTCCCCTGCCATGGTGTCTCCCATCATTGTTTCAGACCCACTGGCCACCTTCATCCTCTCCAACCAACATGGGGGTGGTTACAAGATGGCTGAGCGGGCCCTGGTGTCCTGGCAGGGCCACCATGTTGTGCCTGTGCTTCCCTCGCTGCAGGTACACCAGGATTTGGTGTGTTTTGCATTGTTTTACTTTGGCTTCAGCCCTTTCCATAATTAATGTCCATAGGAAACACCCACATGACTTTGTGACAGCGCTAGGGTAAAACTAGCAAGGCTCAAACTAGGCAGAAAGCAGGATCCAGTAACTTGCTTTCAGAATGAGTGAGAAGTTTATAAAAATTGCCGAGAGGAAAAATGATAGTCATGCAGTTAATGTCCCTGTAAACAGAATGAGTGATTACATAAACAAATGTGGCCAGTGCCTCCCAAAAATCAAAAAACGGCATATTTCCTGTAATACTACTTCATGTTTAGACGGGCTGCCTTGCCTATCTATTTCTGGCTCCATAAAGTGTTTGAGCAATGCAAAATACTGGAAATTATAGTTAGACTTCTAAAGCTCTCCAGCATTTCTCACTTACTCAAATAAGTGAGATTTCCTGTTTTTCATTGTCATCAGGCTACCATGACGGAGATATTCTGTGTAATTGCTAATTATATCTAAAAGTTTTCCTTTTTATTATTATTTTTAATAGTCATTTTCAGTTGTCATAAAGTTTTCCCAGAATAATTTTTACTAAGTGCTCTACAGCTTTTCACTCCGTTCCTTTTCTCTGACTGTACCGGGGCTTAGTGGTGGAAAGGATGGTTGTGCCTACCAAAGCAGTCAATGGAATATTTCAAAATAAATCAGCTACATGGAGAGCTTAGACAGGCCTCTCAAAAAAAAAAAAAAAAAAAAAAAAAAGGGCACAAAGAAGAAAAAAAAAAAACAACAAAAAAACCAAGGCATAGGCCACCATTGTACGTCAGAGGGAAACTGACTGGAAGATGCCAGTCTCACAGCCATGCGCTAATCAAAGATAGTCAAATGCTAGAACAAAATGAACTGGTCTCATGAGCAGTGTTTGGTGGCTGTGTTGGAGGAGTGCACAAGGACTGAAGTGTCCAGTGTTGCAGTGAAATTAAATACTCATTAAATTGCTCTAGCAGTGTTTAACATTTTTAAGTAGTCTGAGGAGTTTTTGTTTCCAGTAAAATGATTTCACCAAAGTCACATTTATCACCTGAACTTTGCTAAGTAGGTTAATCAAATTGTAATTTAATATCTGGACCACAAACGCAGTGTCAACTGTGCAAAGCTTTGTGGTTGCACTTTCAGGTCTTAGATTGGTACTATTCCTTTTCCATCCTGTCCAGCACAGAACTACTGTAAAAATTTAAAAGCTTATTAGCTCTTAGCTAAAATCATAGGTTAAGAATATTAAGGCACAGAGCATGCTTTTTAAAATAGTTTTTCTTGCAGACTCTTGTAGCATTTAAACATGGAATATTTTTTACAGCACCTGCCTCCTTTGAGCCTTTTGGGGATGGTGTCATGAATGTGCAGTTTCACTTCATATCCTGACAATAAAGGGAATCCTGGAAATATCTTTCCTATTTAAAAAGCTGTCAATAGATAATGGAAAATTAAGATACTTGAAAAAGACACACCTTAAAGAAAAATCTTCCCTGATCCTCAACTCAAGCAGTATTACAGTTTCCTAAGAGCTGGAACTGCGAGCTGATAGTAGGCTGGGACTGACTTCCTCGTCCCAGGACACTTACTTACAGAAGTTGTGCAAGTTCTTCACCTAAACGTGGCACCACCTCAGTTACATGCTAGATTACTGTCATTTAGGGGTTACACCCAATCTGCCAAACGGAAGCCATCAGGAAACATTTGCCATAGGAGCCCTGTTTTGGAAATATGCAGTTGGGCTTACATTTGCAGGAAGCCTTTGGTACTATGCCTGTTTTTGAAAACTCTTAATCAAAAAAAAAAAAAAAGGCAGTTTTGGATTTAGCGCTGTGAGTACTTTTGCCTGTGAGTACTTTTCAGTTCAAAATCAGAATTCCCTATGAGCAAGGCCTGTTTAGAGCCTTTTAGGTTCTAGCGTTTTCAGTTTCCCAAAAACGCAGCTTAAAAATATAATTAATGTGGTTAGGAAAACAGACAAGCAGCCTCTCCAAATTGAAGAACAGAGCCCAGTCGCTGAAGTGATCACTCATCGGCAAAACAAGAATAAATCTATATACAATAAATACCATTTTCTCTTCTGCTAGTCAAAAGAGAAACACACTCTTCATGTAAACAGGACTGCTGTAGTGGTCTCCCTAGTTTGGATCTCATTAGTGCATCACAGTTTATTTTTCTGAAATAGCAATGAATGGGAAAAAGATCTTCAAAACTCCCCAAGGAGAACCCTAATATATATAATTTAAAATGTGGTGTCTCTGCTTCTATAAATTGTTTACATGCTATGCAATGCCAAGGTTTAAGATCTCTTAGGTCAGGAAAGAATGATGAATAACAAAGCCGGAGCTTCCCCCAGTATAGAGGTGACTCCCCTCCCAGACATTTCTACCGACACAAAGAGAATTCTTTAGACACCATAAGGCTGCTATTTATTGTGTTATTCTCTGAGCCTAAATTATAACTATGCAAATTGAAGCTAGAGTTCTCAAATCACTGCCTCATCCCAATTGCCAGGAGAGCCTCAGTTCCCAGTTGAAAACAAAATTCCCAAATTTTCTGTGTATTTCCAAAAATCCTGAATTCAAGTTGTATCTGCATCCTGCCTTACAGATTTGGTCATGGGTTTTGACTCTAAACAAATGCTAAGATTTCAATCAAGAAAAATACAGTTTTAACTTGGATTTGTATAGAAACCCTGAATTTCAATTTCAGTTGTGACATTTCAAGCCAAGATCATGAATTAATCCATAATTTTAAGCTCTCAACATTTTGACAGCCCTTTCTCAAAGGCAGTTAGAGCTTAATGCTTCCAGCATATGTGGGGAAGTTTTACATGAGCCTCTGTTTGATTCATGCACTTCTGGTAGCTCTGAACAGAGCAGCCTCCAGTGTTAAATGTCAAAGAACATTCACATTGCTCTGTTGCTGTTAGTTTGATATTAAATTATGGTAGACGTATGAAAACTGTTATGCATAGAAAGTAGTTTCTGTCTATATCACAGAACATACATGAAAAATGCTATGAGGCTATCACAAGAAAAAGAAATGAGGTTTAAGGTATTATTTCTATGCAGTATTATATTTTACTGTTTTATCCACTTTTAATACCTTATTTTTAGATTAAAGAGTGAATAAAAGTAAAGTTAAAAGTCTTATAAATATTGCTCCAGTTTTGCCGTGGCAGCAAAAGCTAAGTCTACGTGTTTGACGAACAGGCAATTGATAGAGATGGTAACATTCATAATTGAATTTTTAATTTGTTTCCTTGCTTGCTCATAATGGTTCCTTGTAGGCTGATTTTTGTCTGGCTGTATACAAAGAGCACCAAGACGTGTTCTGAGACAAAAATATTTTGCTTTATTTGGAAAAAAAATATTTGGATGTTGGTTTTCCTTCAAATGATTAATAGGGAAAAATGACGTTTGATTTAACTTGCTTTTCAGTTACAAAATGATCAACAATAGGGTAATGGCAGAATTAAATTAGAAATTGTATGATTGTTCGTATTTGACCTGATTTCTACATTTGGGCTAGTTTCCTTTTCCTGTATATAAATATCCATAAAAACATGCTGAAAAATTCAAGTTTCACCTTGTTACTCACTTTGTTGTGGCTGCTGCTATCTTTATGAGTTTGATTCTACAAACACTTATGTACCAATGTTCTGCTGTATGGCCTATTAACACACATTGTACAAAAACTGAAACTTCCCTTTCAGCAAATTTTATGATAGTGTTCTTGTCAGAGAGTTGCAGAAACTGGAGAGAAAGAAAAGCCAACTTGTACGGTCTTTGCAATTATATAGGCCTATTCCCTAAATTCCTCTCATCTCCAAGACTCTCATTCCTTGTTTCTTTTTGATTATTTTTATTACTTATCAATTTATTACCTTTATTACATATCAATACTTACTACTTAGCAGTGTTATTTAATAGATCATCAGATAGCACAGGGCTGTTTAGGCAGAGTGCCCCTTAAGCTCCAGCATTTAGCGATGCTGCTGTAATCCACAGAGCGCTGTTTTTTCCTAAGGAGAAAGAGACTGGTAGCTCTGCTGTTTATAAACTGGCTACCAAGAAGACGTAAAACCCCATACGGTTCTGACTGTTCCTCTGTGCATGGAAAGTACAAAATAATTTAAGAACTGTGTTTCTCTTTTTTACTCATTTGATGTTCCGAATAAGATTTCAGCAGAATTGCTTTTGAGATGCAGAAAAAAAAGGTCCATGGGCTCCACTGTTTTTTTCCCTCTCTCTGTCTCTGTCTCTCTCTTTCATGTCTTGCAAATAGACATTGCCTTTACCCAGATTAACCTCTTCTTAGTTTTGAATGTTGGATTTTTTTTTCTGTATTTGCAGGCTTCTCTCTGGGTGGGGCGAAAAGTGAACTCTCCTAACATACAGTACAAATTAGGTCTTTTTGAAAACAAAGTCTTAGCTTAAGAATAGCTGTATTTTATTTCTGACAAAAGAAGGGAAAACACAAGTGCGCACACTAAATCAAGAAGTCAAATGTGTGTAATCTGATGCCAAGTGTAAACATGTATGGGCTTTACAAGGCTCGCTGACACTAGATACTCTGATTTTCTTTCATTTAAAAAAAGTGCTTTTGAGTTTTCACAGTGTAGGGCTTACAGGACACAGTCAAAATCACCAAGTGAATAAGAGCAGGTCTGTACAGTTAGCTCATGTTGACTTTAACCATTTTTATATTTTTATGGACTTAGTATCTTCAGCTCAGATCAGTTAATATAAACTTGGTAGATCTATAGCTCTT
>JAUBOD010000069.1:1123184-1145394 GCA_032353885.1 Nothura maculosa
TCGCAACGTGCAGAAAGAGCCATTTCCTTGTGTGCTACTTAGGTTTCACAATATGTTCACTGCTTTGCCACTATACCGGTGCTTCAAAACAGTACTTTTCTTTCCTTAATGAGAGATATGTTACTGTTAGATTTCAGACAGCAATTTTTTTCATATATATGGAACAGGCTGCCCAGAGAGGCTGTGGAGTCGTCTTCTCTGGAAATCTTTCAAATCCACCTGGATGTTGCCCTGTGCCTCATGCTCTGGGTGTCTCTTCTGGAGCAGGGGGTTGGACTGGATGATCTCTAGAGGTCCCTTCCAAACTCAACCATTCTGTGATTCAGTGATTCTCTGATATGTTATTTGCTAAAAAGAGTTGGATTGTAAACTGGCAATGAGTTTGAAAAGGCTTACAAGCAGTTTAAAGGATGCCCGGTTTTGAGCTGTGACTGTGCTGGGAAAAGAAAAGGCAAGCAAAAGACAACTTGTCAAATAAGCTGAGATAACTGTAGACATCTCTGCTACTTTTCTAGCCCATACACACACTCTACAGAAAAACAAAAAGACAGCACAAATTAATACAATGCTTATTATTATGCGCTTAGGGAAATTCATATAGAAGGTGCACCCTGAGCTTGGCCAACTTGCTTATGTAACCACCAATTTGCATGGACCTGAACGAGTGATTCTCAAGTACAGGCAGCATGGCTGCATTCAGCCACTAGTCTGTATCCGGGCTGGCAGAACAGCGAAACTGTGAGCAAACTCTAGCACTTGTTAGTAACCTGCTTGCTGTCTCACCATGATCCTGGATCTGCAGTTATACACAGGCCGGTGTGCTCAAGGAGGAGGACAGTCTCATGCTGAGTGTACTGACATGCAAGGAGGTGCATCCCAGCCGAATTTTGTGCTTCACTCCAGGATGAGCCTGGACAGGTCGCTGGGATGGCATATTTTTCACCTTCCTTCAGCTGTCCGCATTTGAGTCAGCTCTCTCGGAGCTTGTTTTACCGTCAATGCAGAGAAAAAGCTGACATTTCTAGCACATTTTATCAATCTGTTTCAGACATCTGCAATATAGAAACTTTCATTTAGTAAAATGAAACTAGTACTTAGCACCAAGCTTTAAGATATCTCATGGTGCCGATGGGTACCCTCTGGAGAGACCCAAAAGCTATGGAGATTTAGTTCCTAGGCTGCCTCTCTGTTCCCAAAGGTGACCAGGTATCTTTAAAAAACAGCTGCTCTGGGTTAACAGTGCTACTGCACTGAGCAATAACCAGTGCAAAGAAGCCCTAGGCCCTGGAAATCTGTGCTGCCAACTTGTCAGAGTGGTTGCCAGCACTTTTGGCCCAGCCCAACCAGTGCTTTCAAACAATTCCTGGGCACGTCCAGGCGCTAAACACAAGCCAGGGATCATTCCTCAGGGATGGCTTGGATGCAGTCCTGTTTTGGAGACTAAAAGATAGTAATAGCGTGGGCACAGGCCTTTCTCTGTGCCCTGTCCTCAGTGCCAGGGAGCAGCTAGAGCTATGTTTAACTCATCAGCGTGGTTCTTGGTTCCCTGCTCTTAACATAATGGTGATAGTATTCCTGCCTCGGAGTTGTTTATGAGCATAAGTTAAAGCGTGTGGAGAAATCACTCAGCCGGGGTAGTTTACAGCCAGAGCGGTTCCTTGATCCACACACAGCTGTACAAATGGTGCTGCCTTTACAGCTCCGGGAAGATTGCGGAGGGGGAAGATGAAGGTGTCTGCAAGGTGGGAAGAGAACTGCATAACCAGCATCGCTACCAGAAACTTGTTCTTCCAATGACCCCCTGTCACCTTCACCTGCCCATCCGTGATCTTTTGACTTTTGTGATCTTGGCTTCAGGGAGCTCCCGAACAAAGGCTGTGCTTAAAAACTCAGCCCTTACTCAGAGAAAACTCCCACTGGTGCCTCAGGGAGTTTTGCATGAGAAGGATTACAGGATGGTGCCTTAGCTTTTGCAATGTGTACTGCCAGTAGCTGCACTTCATTTTTGTATATGACTGAGCCCATTTGGAGGGCAACTGCGCTCCCGCTTGCGCACACAGCATTTAATGGAAAGTTTTTACTGTCCTGTTTTTAATGAGAATAGACGTGATGACTTGCAAAGAATCTGCATCTGTAGAGGTAAAGGGAGAAGTAGCCGGCCAGCAGTTGCCCTGGGTGAACCTGAGCAAAGGAGAGGGCTGCAAAGACCTTCCAGAAAAGCAGCTGCATCCAAGTTTCACAAAGCACCCGTTGCAGGGGACCCGAGTTCTGCTGGGCGAGGAGCTGCTTGCACCCAGCACGATGGTGGCTGAGTACCTTGCAGCCCTGTATCTGCTCAGGATTCAGCCACTCGTAGGTGTTTTCTTCCCTTTTTTGCCCCTCCTTTCTCAGCGTGGCGGGTGTGCTGCATCACGTCTTGAGTTTCTCTCATTCCGTGATTACTCATGGCTATTCTGCATTAGCAAAGGCAGGCAGATATTACGATACCCTCCTCTCCACACACCCTTGTCAGCAGGTCCTGCAGTTTCTACTTCCTTGCATAAGCGGTAAAGCAGTCACTGCGGGGCCAGCGAATCTGCCCTCATTTCATCAGCTGGAAGGTGACTAGTTAAAATCTAACCAGCAGTCTCACACCCAGCGCCTAGCAGGAGTGACTGGGTGTCTTTGAAGACTATTAAGAAAATAAAAATTCCCCGCGCTGTCATATAATGGAAATGAGTATACTTCAGCAGCCATCCATTCTAATCTGGTGGCCAGTCCTTAGCAGCTTACCAAGCCTGTATTTAACCTATTTCCCTAATGGCAATTAAGAAATGTTTTCATTTCCCAGGGAGAGGATTGCCAGTGAAATCCCCTTCCCTCCCGCCCCAATCCCCATCCTGCGCCTTGCTCTCTCCCTCCTCTTCCCCGCACCCCAGCTCCTTCTTCCTTAGCCCAAGGCATCCGCGGCATTCCCGGGGTGTTTGGGTAGCATGCAGCGAGGAAGAAATGATTAAGCAGCTGAATGTTTGAAATCCAGCTAAATGCACCGATTATTATCTGCTTAGGGCTTTCTTATCTGAAACTGTGTGGTGCTTAATGGCAGGGCCATTGTTTTCAGCTCAGAGGTATTAATGAAGGAATCAGGGCAGCGGGCTGATGTCAGAGGTGGCCCAAAGGTGACTCGCCGCACTGATTTCTCTTACTCCACCCCTTCCTAAGTCCCTTCCAACTAGTTCAGTAGAAGGTTTAGTATTTTTAGAGTGGGAGAAAAAAAAATGCAAGGCAGGTTGCATTTGCCTGTCTGGTAAAAGGATTGGGGAGGCTCCTAAACATCCTGCTTAGGAGATGCACGGGCTGAGCTTCTGCTCTACTTTCTCACTTGAGGAAGACTCTCAAGTGCTTGCGTGGGGCGCAGTGTGAAAGCGCTCTGCTCTGCCCTGGTTCACTCCCAAAATAGCCACTGGCCACCAAACTGCAGCTTATGCCCTGACCTATATGTAAGGTGAGGTTTAAGGTTTGCCGCTTTTTTTTTTCCCTTATTATTATTATTTATTTTTCAGTTGAGAGAAATAGCTCCAAGTAGCTGCTATCAGGATTTGTTTTCCCGAGAAGGGAATTTTTGCCGTAACACAACAGTTTTTGCTCCAGGGTGATGCAAAGCTTAAGGAAGGTGTTTCTCTAATCCAGTATTGGTTGTATTTTAGTAACATTTCCAAGTTAGGTTACTTTTGTTGTTGTTGTTGGGTTTTGTGGTTTTCTTTGTTTTTAATGTACACAGTTATTAAATACAAATTTGGCATATGATGTGTGAAGAGAAACCCCTCTATCTGGGATATATTTAAGCTTTCTATCATATTGCACAGAGAGTGAAAAGAGGTAAAGTTGCAAAGTAGCTTTACATGCCATTGCAATGTAATTGTATTTTAATCATACATTTTTATTTCCGTAATTCATCTCATGATGGATTTTATCCCACTGCTTTCTTCTGAGGACTTGAAAGCGCTGCTGCTTTCTTTGACTTGAAGCTGATGAATTAATAGTATTGTTTGCACTGTTGAATCTGGTATTTTGCTGCCTACAAAGATGGTAAATGTGAACAAAATTTCATCAAGGATTTTTTCCATAGGCCCAGCTAAGAATCTGAGGAAAAATGTGCTACCGGAGACTGACTTGTGGAGTTCTTTATGTTGGTTTATGGAGTAATAAAATAAAAATAACATTTAAATAGTGGTGTCTTAAGGTAGCAGACGAAAAACTCTATGAAGAGTATATACCCAAGTGGGCCTCAGACAAGTATGGAAAACTTACTCGTTTATTTATTTAATCATTGCTTTTAATGGGACAACCTTTTATATAATACTTAACCAAAGTCTTTGTGACTACAGTTAAAATTAATGTCTTTGCTGGCATGTGATTACTGAGTTAGGACTCCAGTGTTACTTAAATGAATGAGTGAATGAATACTCTATTTTTCTGTTCTCTTCTTCCTTTTTATTTCATGTTTTTCTTTATTTCAGTTTAGTTTTTATCTATGGCAAACGCAGTAGGTTTCACTGCAAGCTGGAGAATTTTGTCTCTCCTGAAGGACCTGTCTAAATAGTTCACAAGTAAGGACAAGATAGCAGAAGAGAAAGCAGAGGCAGACGGAAAAAAAAGAATAGAACTGAATAATAATACATACATTGATGGCAGCTGCTTTGTGATAAATAAGATATTCTGACTAGCACTTTTTGGAAATAGTCTATTGAAATCTTTTTTTTTTTCCCTGTCATGCATTCCCCTATACTTCTATTTTGCCTTCCTACTAGATCACTGTTGTTTTGCCACTGAGAATAAAAGCTGCTGGCATTTTGATCATGCAAGAAAAATCTGGAGAACTCATTAGCTAAATGTGCTGAATAAATTGATCATCACTTGGAGTCTCCCATGATTTAGGCCCACAGTTTCTCTCGGATCAGCAGTAAAAAACTATTGAAATGTGAGATTACCAAATTGAAGCAATCAGTCTGAAATGATTAAGAAAGACGACTATTCTTTTCTTCAGATGACCAAAAGTCATCTTGTTAAGAGTCTCTTATCTTCAAGCTGGTATTTCACAACTGTTTTTTTTTCTTCTAAAGTTTCTATTTCCTGTTAATCACAATCTCTGATAGAGTTCTCTATCTCATATGTACATTCATATATGTATACTCTCCCCATTACACTGTAAGTAATGGGGTCTGTCTTTCTCCTGAAATTATGCTGAGATTTTTTTTGAGGAAAAAGTGTTTGTTTATTTCTTCAGTAGTTTATCAGATTATGTATCAAGCCCAGGGTGAAATTTTGTTTGCTGAACTTATCTTAAACCTGAGAAGGGGAGGAAGGTTCCGTTTAAAGGTCAAAGTGTTTCAGGGTTTGAATTCAGTATATTTTTCACCCTTTAAGTATTCCCTTACCCCACCCAGACCTCCAACTTGAGAAGCTTTTCAAATGCCTTGTACATCTGAATTCACATTCTGGATTGAATTATTTAATGCAATTGTACATGAAATCCCAGAACAGTTAAATACGCTTGTACCTTTTATTATCATCCAATGCTTAAAATATCCCCTCTGGGAAAAGAAAAAAAAAAAGGGAGGGGGCGAAGGGGGCAGAGTGCTGGAGCTGACAAAATTCAGATGCTAATGATAATTAATTTATGTAGTGGCAGAGATAGGTGCACTGCCAGGTGCTTTGCAGGCCGATAAGATCTGGTTTCTGCTTCAGAGAGTTTATAATCCAAGGGCCGGGCTTTGCACGCAGCTACACACCAGGATTCTGCCGCTGAGCGCGGATGCTGCCGCCGCTCGTGCAGGGCAAGTTGCTCACCAGGAGTGTGCGAATGAATCCCTACGGCCTCCGCTGCGGGAGTTTGGCCATCGATTGCACCAGGAGGCACTAATTCTCTGGCAGGATAACTCAAGTTGTTTAATAAGTGCTGCGCTTCTGAAGTAAAAAGAAAACACAATGATCACTTTTCCTTATGAGAAATGAAAATTTTGTGAGATTTTTTCAGGTTGTTTTTTTTTTTTAGACTGCAAACTATCCGTGTTAGATGCAGGAGTTTTCTTTTTATGGCACACTGACTTAACTTGTATTTATTTGCTTATCAATCACACAGGAGGAAAAAAAATCATGTGATAATATGAAGGCAAAAGTGTTAACCCTTTTCCTCATTTGTCCTGATGCTGATCTGAGGCCATATTAAGAGTGTTTCCAGTGAAATTGCTTTCAAGTCTGGGAAAATTTAATCAGCAAAGGCCTTGGTAGCAGTAAATTTGTGGCAGCAGTCCCTAATTCATCTTGTAATTCTATGACAGGCTCGGAATTGCCCGTATTTGGCCAGGGATCACCTCAGTGGACAGTTAATGAGAGAGTAGAGCGAACTTGAAGGTCAGTCACACTGAATTCCTTTTTCTTCCAGGATGCATCTCTTTTATTGCAACAGTTCTTGGTTTGTGTAATTTATTCAACAGAACCCCTTTTTGCTTCCTACAGAGTAGAAGGCCTTCTTTGTTTACCTCTCTCCTTTCCTCTGAGGATTTATAAAATATCCCTTATTGGAAATCCCAAAGCAGATTTTTTTTTAATAGAAATAAATTACTAGCCAGAATTACACTTTGACCAGACAATTTTTATTTTCTGCTTGAATATGGAGATGAGAATAAAACTTCAATAGATGCTGCCTCGTGGTATGTTTTTGAACATGGAATTTGCATATCAACATGTACATCTCAAGGCAATGAAAAGATACTAGAGGTTGTCTTAAGGTCTTTAGTACCCTGGTAAGGTGCAGAATAATGAATTTGAGTTTCATGAAACCATATGATTCTAAGGAAAATCACACCAGAAGATGCATTTCGGACTGTTGGATTTTGACTGGATAGTAGATGAGCTGGAATAGCTTATATTTATTGAACCTCTATAGTAAATGGGCGCTCACCTGGCAAAACACAGTTTCCTTGGACATATATAATTTAATAGGTACATTGAAAATAAAACGAATATATCAAAAAATGTGAATATAGTGGCCTTTTCTTTTTCATTTTCTTTTTTTTTCCCCTAGTTTAGTCTTTTATAAAATGTCTGATAACCCAATTTTCTTTCCTTCGAGATCTTTTGTTTCTTTGGAGGACATCAGTCTTCCCATTCACTCCCTCCCTCTAATTCTTTTGTGCTTTAATCTTCTCTCCATAGTGTCTTGCTCTGCTCTTTTTGCCTCCTTTTCTATTATTTTAAACTTCTTTTTTTTTGTTGATCTTCATTTTGGCTCTATTCTAAGTACAGTATCTTTTCAGAATCCCCTTTCCCTCTTTAGCCTTTGTCAGAATAAATTTTGTAGGACACACCATGATTTTACAGTTTAAGATAAAGAGGCTTGAATGACCATTCTGGTTTCAGAGAAGGAAATCTTGAGAAGATGGAATGGCGATTACTCAGTTCCTTAGCTCTTAGTATCGTTTCCACAAGATCACTGCTGCTCCCTTTGAAGCTGAACTCGGAATCCTTGGCAGCTTTTGGGTAGCTTCCTTGCCTGTTAAATTAAACCTGCCAAGTTTTCTGCTGGGGAGAAAGAAGAGATAGGAGAAATGGAGAGGGAATTTCACTTTCTTCCTGATATGCAGGAAAAAAAAAAAAAAAAAAAAAAAGATTGAGACTGAGACAAGCTTATTTTTTCAAGATAGATTTAAAGCAGTCATAAGAATTACCTGCATTTTTACAGTGGTTATCACCTACTCAAGGATGCCCTTCCTGTAAATACGACAAAAATAACCTTTCTCAACAAGTTCTACTATTTGCAACCCTAGAGTTTCCTGTCGTTGTGTAGCCGGAGGCTCCTGCAGCGCGCAGGGGCTGCGTGGCTGCGAGGGAGCCGTGCTGCGCGCCGGCTCTGCCTCTGGCTCCCGCACCGCTTCCTGCTGGGAGAATCCTGGGAGGGACCCTGCGTCTGGCATCGTGCATACGGAGATGCCCCATGGCACAGGCGACGGAGGCAGAAGCCTGCGCGCAGCTGGGGTCCTGCCTGCCACCGAGCCGGAGGAGATGGGGGTCAGTGTGATCCTTGCTTTCTTCTGCACAGTTTTGTCCTGCAGTTTCTGCTAAGAAAAGTTCAAGGAAGCATGGGACATGTGGGTGCCCTCCCCTACCTGCCACCTGCCGTCTGGCTCTTTGGCTCTCCCACCCTGCCCTGTCCTTAGCTTCATGTCTTCTCACTTTCCTCGGGAAGAAGGGCCACCCCTGTCCTCTTTCGTCTGCTTGCAACCCAGGTTGCATAGGAAGGTGAACTGGTGGGAAAAGCAGAGGGAGAAGAAAGTCGTGGGAGTGGGCAGGAAGATTTTGACACCCAGATGGGTAAGTGGGGTTGATGTGTTCATGCAGTACTCCAGGGAAGTTGGCTGGAAAAGGTATCCCAGGTGAAGAAGGTGGATAGGTCAGGAGGTGGAAGGAAACTGTTCCATGCCCAGGAAGACCTTCTGTTGTCACAGATGTACAACTGCTTTTGAATCATAGCAGTAAGTCTCAAACCATAAAGTACCACATAGTGTTGGATGTTAAACATCACTGACCAGTAAAAACTCAGAAAGGTTTTGTTCTTACACAAATCACTGGTGGAGGGCATAGACTGGCCTCTCACAGTGACAATAATTCATTTCTACAGGCTGTGAGTTTCCAGCTTTTGTACAAGGTAACACTCTGAAAAAGTTGTTTGGAAGTGATTGAGATGTTTTGCATCTTGATTTTGCTTTTTTTTTGTATAAATAAGAATAAATGAATAAGAATAAATATTTGAAACACGAGTTGTGAATAATTGCAAAGCAGCAGATCTGCTTGTGGAAGGACATGAGAATTTTCTGTTGCTTTGTAGGAGATGATTGTTAATTGCATACTAATGGGTGGCAAGCTTCAAAAGCATCATACACCACACGTGTTTACAAAACACTTTTATTAGCTGTGTAAAAACATCTGAACTTGAGAAACTTCTCATTGTGAGAGAGGAGAAAAGTATTAGTGCTTATCCCAATAGAGTTGGTTTCCACAAGGGATTCCTATATGGAACGCTAATCAAGTCCATTCAGAAAAGCCTTAATTAATTTAATTAAAAACTGTCAGATCAAACTGATTAGCCTGACATGCAGCCGGCTGGAGGCAGGAGGTTGCTGCACATGCTGTAAGTGTATTGAGGTGGGCTGCTTTCTGCCCTCGAAGACGTACGGCCGCTCCGGTGATCAAAGTCGCCTTTCATTGTCATGGGAATAATCATTACGTTTCCCCCAGGCAAGTGATCCGCTTATTTTGGTGTAGAATATTTCATGACTTCACAGTGCTGGTCGTTCAAGAGGGAAAGGCAGGTACGTAGCTCCGAGTATGATTGAAGGAAAGTGTGAGGTGACCTCTCCTACCCTTTTGACAACGGGAGTACAGATTAAACATTTTTCATCTCTCTGCCATCCTCTGCCTTAATCGTTGGCCATGGCCACCACCACAGTGGCAGGGGGGAGAGTGAGGCCCTGTCACGTGGGCTCCTGATAGTGCAGTTGACACAGGAGGTTGGAGAGCGCCCTGGGGACAGCAGCGCAAGTGGCCTCTGCTGTGAGGAGGAGAGGCGCTCCACAAATGCCCGGTGCTCTCCCGTGCTCTGCTGATCAAATCCCACTGGGAGTGTCTGGAGGGGAGCAGTGAGTATGTGCTTGACAGTGGGCTGCGCTTTGCCCTAAGCAGGCCGGCGAAGCGGGCAGAGCGATGGGGACTTTTCTGTTTGTCATGGGTAGCAGTAGCACCAGGGTGACAGCCTGCTGCTCTATCTGCCGTGATTTCTGCAATCCACGGTTTGGGGAAACATTTTGTACATGTAGGCAGGTAAAGGATCAGTGGTGTGAGTCCGCACGTGAGCACACTGGTGTAGAGGGAGCCTTTGCCTGCTTGTGCATCGGAGGGATTTTGTGCAGATCTGAAAGACTCCTAAATCAGCAAGAGAACTGGTGAATTATATTTTGTGAAGGCAATTGGAGGCAAAACTCTGCCTGATGACAAAGTAAGGCAAATAAGGAGAAACTTCAAGTGGTTTCTGTATTTGCAAAAATTGAAAATGTCATTAAGACTGCTAAAATCTGAGCAAAATATCTGTTAGTGAATTTTTGGGTGTGTTTTTAGAGGTTTTTTTTTATTTAAAGATATTTCAGGTTTTACTGGACTGAAAAAATTGCCTCTGCCTTAGAGTGCATTCATTCCTTTCATACATTTTCAAAACAGTGTGAGAGATTTCACAATTAGGCAAAGTCTTTTTGGCCATTCTCAGGTTTCTAGGTTTATTAATTTTTGTTTGTTTGCTTTTCATGTAAAATTGATTATGAACATGGATATTATCAGAGTTGGACCTTCCAAATTGTACCGCGAACATATGGGGAAATGTGTGTCTTCCTTTCAAAGGCAAAACCGAGGTGGAAACTGAGAAATTGAGCTGTGTAATATCTGGCCGTGCTAGTCTAAAATATGAGGAACCTCCTCAATATATAGACTTCTTAATCCTACAGCTGCTAATAATGATGTGTGGTTTCTATGGCAAACATCAGGACAGTCAATGCAATCTGTGTCTCGATCCCTTTTCCCCTTCCACTTCCCCTAACCCGCACATGTACTTATGCAGTGTTTCTCATCTTCAAAGCTTTATTTTTTTTATAAACACTTTTATCCATCGTTATAGTGGGATGGATTCATCAAAAGGATAATAGCTAGTGGATGCTCAGGTTTTTAGGCCCCAATCCTGCAGGCGCTTAGGCATGTGTTTTAACTTTACATACTGTAATTCAGGCTTCAGTAGAACCATTCACAGTATATTAAGCTAAGCATATGTGTAAGTTCTTGCAAGACAGGAATTGCAACGATTAAATACCATTCCTATTTGCTAGAAATCAAAAGGTACATAACAGCGACCCTGGCTATAGAGAAGTAGTGATTCCCAAGGAAAGTGCAAGCAGCAGTTGACATAAAAGACCTGCCAGTAGCATGTAAGTTTTTGGTCTTTATCTCAGGAAGGACCAGCACGGCTCCCTTGGAGGGTAGGCACACACATAGTAAAACTTGTTTCTGGTGTTTACTGCTATGTGTCTAATTTTAGCTGTCGGGCTTGGCCAAGTTTTTTTGCCAAAGAAGCTACAGAGGTGCCTTTTTGACAGAAACGGAACATATGTCTATGTTTCATTTGCAGCTATTTTTTACTGACTTGACTTATAACTTCCCAATTTTTTACAGCTTTGTCAGTTGAGTTGATATTGATGTCCTTGAACCAGGTGAGGTGGCTTTAGTTTGAACAGTGAACCTGCAGTAAAGAGAGCATGTTTGGTCAGTGTAGGAGCTTATCACTGGAGAAACATGCTTTATTGAATGATTGAGGGTCATAAGGGTAGGGTAGGGTGAATGCATAAGAAAATAAACCGCTAGCAAATATATTTGTCTTTTTTGAAATCATACAATATTTTGTCTTCTCTCCTATCTTAACCTAAGATATCACGTAGGCACATTTTCCCCAACCCTTCTGAGGGCTTTTTTGACTATGCACTTATAATAATCTCCTTGCTGACTTACCCAATGATCTACTTGTGATGAAACATTTTTGCAAGGGAATATATTATTGAGCCTTCTTGATCCCTGTTGGTGACAGCTAAGCTCTAGCAATTCCTTCCTAGTGGAAAACCAAAGTACCAAAGTCTATCTGAAAAGTTCTCCTTTTGGTTGCTTTTCCCCATGTATTCCCTTCCTTGGAATGTCCCCAAATTCTCTGTTAGTTCTGTCTTAAAATAGTGCAAGACTGATTTCTATTCTTGTGTACTCATTAAATTATATTCTGTTCTAAATTTAATTTTATACTTAATCATCTGATATCTGCTTTAAAAACTTAAGATTCCTGCCAGATAACAGAGAGTGGCTAGTTCAAAAAAAAAAATAATTACTATTATGTATGTTTGTAGGCATAAGTAGGCAAGAAGAAGGACTTTTTAAAGAATTACTTCTTAGCAAGATGTAATGATCTTTTCTCCCCATAAAACCCATAAAACCACTGTACTGTTTGAATCAGCCTGATTTGGATTTTTTTCTTTCATCTTTTCCCTTCAGCTATTAGCCTAATATATCTATGAGGAAACAACACTGGACATTATTGATCTATTTTTTTTTCCTCCTGGCTCCTAGGTCACAGTTTAGGCCCTAGTTCAGCAAAGTACTTAAGAAGAGGCTTATCTTTAAGCACATGTTCAAGTAAATGAGAATTAAGCAAATACTTAAGTACTTTACTGAATAGGGATAGAATTAAGCACATAGTTAAATGTTTTGCTGAATCAGGGCCCTAAAATTAAAAATTAATCTTATTTGTGCTACAAAGATTGAAAAGCTAGGCACTAGATTTGCATCTTGCATTAATATGAACCAAGAATAGGGTAGCACCAACTGTCGCAAGAAGGCTATAGAGGTGTAAAAATGGAGTAAAAGTGGTGGTAAAATAGTGGGAAGGAGATGAGCAGTGGATTCAGTTCCTACTTTTACTTTAGACTAAATTAATGAATTTCCACTGTCTCTTTTGCTCATTTCTGCCACTGGAAGGTTTTTTTAAACCTGGAAGGTTTTAAAAAGTCTCACAAGACTCATAGTTTCCTAAGTCCAAAGTTGTAGGAGAAGTGGCTTAATCTTTCTAAGCCTCAGCAGAGCCCCAACTTGCCCAAGCTGTGCGACTGGGTGTCATTACAGCTGAAGTTTTCTCGCCCTTTACGGTTAATAGAAAATAATGGCAGCACTAAGTCATTTTCTTTGACTGCCACAAGTCGTTTATGAGACCCTAGGGAGGGAAAAAAGACAAAAAAAAAAGAGAGCTATGAAGGAGCATATTTGAAGAAATGTGGTAACCCAGGCTGCTCCTGCAGCGCACACCGCTCGGGCAGGATGATCCATGCGCTTTCCGCAGCCAGAGGCACCGCGCTGACCAGGAGAGCGCCAGGCGGACACGGCTTTCGCTGCCTGTCTAAACAGGGGAGGGAGGCATCACTTTCCGGGAGCTGCTATTTTCCAATAGGGCTGGGACGGTGGGGATGAGGGCAGTGGGCTCGCTGAGCACGGCTGGGCTTGGTGGGGGGCTGACCTCCACCCAGCTGTTATTTTGCTTTTCCCACCGGCCGCAGTGTGAGCAGGTGCTCGGTGTGGTATGAACTGCTCGGGATAGCTGGCGTGACCCCGTGCTCGGCAAGGGGACACGGGCACAACTGGGCTCGCATGTGGGACGTCGCGGCATGGAGGTGGCCCTGCACGCTCAGCGAAGGGGCTGGAGCGTGCGAAACTTGGAGCTTCCTCTGCAAGCCCCAAGCCCAAGAGATGAGGTGAGTCAGCGTGCTGCAGGTCTGTCTTGCCAAGGCTTGTGGAAATGGCTGGCTGTAAGATACCAGTCTTGCCGTAAGAGATCCCTCTGCTTCCCGAGCTGACCGTGTGTGCCAAGGTAAGAGCACCCCACGCATGGCTGAGAGCTCTCCAAGGCCGGGTCCTGCAGAGACCTTGCGCTCTCAATCAGGCTCCTCCGCACACTGTGATAGTGGTTCAAGTAGCATCCTCAATCTCAATGTGTATCTAATCTTGGACAATCCGCTATGTACATCTGAAGTGAGAAATTCAGGCTCTTGCTTAGCATATGTAGATTACTCCTTCCTAAATGCAGAAGTGAAAACTCAACACACCACAACCACACTGAGGACAAAACCAGTGTATTTTAGACTTCCATAATTACGGGAAGAGTAAACTGGTGTTTCAGCTTTGTGACCCCTATAGGATACGCATTAAGTATTTCAGAAATTGTATCTTTGTTAAATCTATATTAAGTGATACATTTATAATTGCAGCACTGCTGACAACAGAAGCACCTGTTCCAGGCAAAAGTTTTAAATTTGATGCATTCAAGTTTTTTATGAAACAGATTTAAAAAATCATTTTTAATACATTGCATTTCCTCTTCAATTAGGTTTTAAACTGGAGTAAGTATATTGAATTAGTGAAGTTCCTTCTGACTTACTTTATTAAAAGTGTGACAAGAAACAATATAGAGAATTCTTAAATAACATCCATTCTTTGTGTTGTTTATTAACAGCATACTTCATTTGACTTTGCTTGTACAAAGTCTGTGCCAATTAACAGTAACTGTTACTTTCTAGTTATCATGTCATGAAAGCTTCCAAAGTACATAATGATTGAGTCAAAAAAAACCTTCATTCCCACAAAATAAGAGATATAGCAATAAATCTTACCTTATTTAAGCATTTCCAGACAACAAATACTTAATTTGTAGCCTAAAGTTAATTTGTCAGAATCAGTCTTTCCTGACAGACTATCCATGCATGAGTACTATTTAATATGGTGAATGCATTGATATATAATAGAGAATGGCTTAACAGTGAGCACATATTTCAAACAAATCAATAAAATATTGGCAATTTTGAAACATATCTTATTTTGTTTGTGAGTTTCTGGTGACTTTTTAGTTAGACACAGAATCCTGCTTGGGCTGTTTTCATGAATTTTTCTGCGAACTGAGCTCAGGACACAGAAAAGTTAATATTTTTAAATCAGAAATTTTGAATTTAATCTGAAATTAGGAATCTGGAATGAAGGAGTAGTTTTGGACCCAATCCTATGTTAAACAAAACTAGAGTTTTGACTATTTTGTTAGGGAATTCTTTTTCTAATCCTGACAAAGCTGTCATGAATACCATTTCAGATTAAAGTAAAGAAGCCTTAGAATCATTTTTGAATGTATTTTTTAGATTTCATTTTGTGTTGTTTTTTCACTATTATCCATTTTATGGCAATTTTGAGTTCCATTGCACTTTGCAAATATTTAAAGTGCTGTTTGGATGGAAAATTCATTACCAAATCTTTAAACTGATTGCATTGGTTCTAAACACTGTCTGGAGTACAAAGGTTGAGAAACGGCTTGTATCTCCAGAATAAGAGTCTGTGTGGGGAAACATTACTGCCGATATTGTGTTCTGCATTCTTATTTTTAATTTCCATTTGCTCCACATCTTGCCCCCATGGATTCCTAATGGAGTGAATTACTTTGGTCTGTTTAATTCAGTGAGTGAAAATCGTCCTAAGACTCTTCAGAAGTGTTAATGTACTTAGTACTACCAAGAAAAGAAAAAGAAAAAATCTAAATTGTCCACCCTTGAAGCACTTATATGAAAACCCAAATTCTGTTTTAGTGTTTAGGCTATTTTAGTGAATACAAAGCTTTAATGGTGTTGGTGTGGCAAAACTGTTTTCTTCCACCATTAAGCACAGGTATAACAGATGGTGTATAAACATGAGATGACTGATGTCATTTATGAGCAATAAATTATCTCTGCAGCATTTTCATTCTGTTGCTTCTAGCACCATACAGATTAAAATGTGCATTCAGAATACTGAGTACCGAGCTGATCCAGTGACTGCTGAAGTCAACAGAAATCCTTCTGTCAACTGAACTTTCAGAGTTCACATTGGTCAGCTCTGCAAGATCCACAAGCTAAATCAAATAAGACCACTTACGTCATGAAATGAAAGGTGGTGCAGTGCTCAACATACAGATGTCAAATAGATAACCAGAACTGTATCTAGAGGCTATGATAGGTGCCTTGGAGGATATTCTTGGAGCTTGAGCTGGGCACTGAGGCTCTCTGTGCAGCTCCCTGGGAACAGAACTTGCTCCAGAAGGGATTCTCAGGAGCCAGAAAGCTCCTCTGGGAGCATCTGCTGGGGCACAGTCTCATTTAATTTAATTGAATAGCTGCTAGACAAATGATTTCTCTAGTGGATAAAATTAATACAAATGAGAATGAAGGGCAGGCACATTTTGGCACTCCTTCAGTGTATTGCTCTTCATCTATAGGTTCCCACAAAATTAGAAAAGCCTGGGTTGCAGTCTGTGAAGGCATTCTGTGGCCTGACTCTGACTGTGGTGGCAATTACAGACCTACCTTTGAGACTGGAGACTCTGTCTCTCAGGCAGAAGAACAAATGGAGAACTTCTCAGGGTTACCTAACAGCATTCAAGAATGCGTTTGGCTCCCAAATGTCATGCATTTACCTCTGTTTATTAAAACCAAAGAAAACTTCAGTAGAAAAATAAAATTTCCTCTCCTTGCATAAACCTAACAAATAGCATTTATTGCCCTTCTTCCAATAAAATTTCTCTTATTGATCTAATAAAAAATTAACCAGCATTTTATACTTTTTTAAATGTTATGATGGCATTGCCTTATTAATATATGCCAAATGTCCTTCCTTATTAGCCAATGATGATCTTGACTATAAATCATTTTAAAAGGCTTTGAATGTTATCAACTCCTAGTGATATAATCCCAAATTAGAATGTTCAATATTTTCAAAGAAAAAAATGTGTTGTGTGTGGCGAGCAGTTTTCAGGTACCCGCTATCTCTTGTGTAGTGTATCGTGGATTATTTACCTGGCTATCTAATCTTGCCACACGTGAGAAGCGGCCATTCACAAGGCTTCTTATCAAAATACAGAAAATCAATGACGAGAGGATGATGAATAATGAATAAACGGCGTTTGGACCGCTCAGTCTTATTTCTGTCCTGTAAAATACGTAGTAATGACTGGATGCTGTTTAGTAGCCCCTAGGAGCTGCCAGTGCGTGGTGGGAGCCGGAGCCCTTCCAAAGGGATTGGCGCTCCCCTGTCTCCTGGGCCCCCTGCCACAAACTGCCTGTTTGTGCAGTGAGGCAAGAGTTTGCTAATTCAACAGTTCACAGCGGTGTTTGGGGCAGAACCTGTGGACATTTAACCAATTGAACCATTTATTGCTGTAATTGAAGGGGTTAGTCGCTGTTGATTAACTAGCCTCCCTGCCCCGGCTGAATCACTGGAGTAACCCTTGGTCCCTGCCTTGTGTTTTTTAGCCGTTCCAGCGGGATTATTGGCACTTCGAGTGTCTGTGTTCGGGCTGCTGCTTCAAGGCCAGGGTTTTGCATAACCTGTTTTGTGAATTCAGCAAAAGTATTGAAAGTATTGGCTTAGGCCAGATTGGGCTTTTTTTTTTCCCTTGGGGGAAGGTGCATTCTATTACAAAAACAACAAAAGAAAGAATGGCATTGAAATGCTGAAGAAATCTCAGAAAACTGTGCTTTGGTTTGAAAATGGGTTTTAGCCTCTGTAGCACTAGTTTATATTTTCCTTTTATGATCATGATCAGCTTTCCTGTCTCCATACTTTAGTTAGAGTGGATGTGCAGTGAGTGTCCTGGTGCCATAGCTGTGGCATCCAGCGGGAACCACAGGGAAACCTCTGTGGCATGAGCAGTTTTGGACACAAATCTCTTCAGGGGAACCAAGTGTCCCAGTGATGTTAACAGGCTGCTTCTCCCCCTTGCCAATGAAAGCTGCTCTAACTAGAACTAATTGGCCATTCCTAAAGCGCAATTAACAGGGATATTAATCTAGGCCCGATAGGTGTGAAAATGTGCTGCTTTGAGTCCCCTCAAAAGACACCCTATCTGATCAACCGCAGGGACAGCCACAAAAGGCTGTGTCCGTAAACTTGCAAACTTTCAGTTTGCGGGAACTGAGCAGCCTACTTTTATTAATCACATCTGAGTCAGGCAACATTAGCCCAACAAAAATGGATGGGGAGGAAGTTCACTTCATACAGGCCTACTGCTTGGTATCAGGGCCATCATCAGTAAAGGAAATGCTTATTTCCGCCTTTATTTGGGGGTTCCTTTATTCAACGGAACACCACTTTTTTTAATGTGTTTTAATTAGAAAGATAAGTTAGAATTACTTTGAATTAAGGATTGTATTCAGATTTCTTTTGTTTGTTTTCCCATTCACTTGTAGATCACTTTGATACTCTCCACTTTTGATGTTCAATACCTTTTGTATGTAGTTATTCTTCATCTCACTCCAAAAGCACACAGAAGGGTGATCTTAATGCAAAGGTGGCACATTTAGGTTCAGCATCCATGGAGATACTAAATACTACTGATTTGATAATTTTCTGTTAGGGACATTTAGGATTGTTTTGAGGAACTTGGGTTGGAAAGACTTGAGTTGGAAGTCCATTTTGAAGTTAAGCTTCTTTACAACTGATGTAACTGGGCCCAGCTCACTGGAGCTACAGTGATTTATACTCACCCAGAGATCCTGAATTTGAGCAGCAGGCGTATTGTGGAAGGCGAAGAGGGTTCCAGCTGAATCTGCAGACAGCTGCTTGTGCTAGTGGGCTTTGGGCTTAGAAAGAGACAAGGAAATTGTGTTTCCTGTTTTAATCAAAAGGGATGCTCACAATGCAAGGCTAAAAGACAATTGTAAGCATCTGCTTTGCATAAAATAAATGCATTATAGGCGTGAGAAATTGCTTGAAGATGGTTTTGATACCGAAAATTGTATGTATTAGTGTGTGTTCATAGTCAGATATATGGCACAATTGCCTACAATTTTCTTTGAGGGTAGAAACCTTCATTTTCTTTTACTATTTATGGTCTGTTCTGAAGAAAATAAAGTTGTTCTGATATTTTATTAGGTCATCCTTCTAGAAGTACCTCAATGCCTAGATCACCATATTTCTTAGAAATATCTTAGATTTCCTAGAAAAGTGTGGGTTCTGGAGGAAGTCTCCCTGGTTACTCAGCCCCAACATCTGCTGTGAATGGCGGTTTCACCATAAAATCATTTTATTAATTAATGATCAAGGTCCATCTTACCACCAGCAACAATCTTTTTTTGCCTCAGTGCTGTTGCAGAAACTTGCACCTCTGACTAAATAACTTCTAGCTTGAACTTGTTCTAATCAGTTTAGTTCTTGTGTGAAAATCTTTTCCTGAGATAGCTCTCTCCTTTCCTGGCTTGTTGCTCCATGACATATTTACGGAGCACAACCATAACTTTTCCCAGCCTTAGCTAAGCAAGAACGTCTCTTTCAGATGATGCTTGCGCTGCACAATGGAAGGTTCAGAGACCTTCAGGAGTATCAGCAGCGACTGAGGTATCTTTAGAAACAATATAGAAGTGTCCCTGGACTTTTCTGCATGCCTCGCTGAGCCCTAGGGGTGGTTAACATAGCTGCTGATGTGTCTGTATTGCTCCCTTGATCTATCTGTGCCTCTGCTGACATTGCACTGTGCCACACTCAACATGCTTCCACTCTGCAGTCCTTATGTGCATGGTGAGACATTCCTTTCAGCAGTTTATTTTTTTCTGAAAAAGACTCTAATTTATCTAATTTACTGCCATTTAAATTGATTTTTGTTTAACATGGACAGCTGGCACAGAAAAGGACTCCATTCTTCCAGAGCTATTATTTAGTTGGAACCTGTTGTCATTTGATCAAGACATTTGAATTTCCTAATGAATCTGCAGGCTGAATATTCAGTTCTTCTTTTAATAGAGATAAGCAGTCTTTCTTTTAGTAACCCTAGTGTAGGAAAATTGCTCAAGAAAGGGAAAATTAGAGAAAAAATAGGGCATGACAGAAGTTATGGCACTAGAGGCTTACTTGGGATGAGAGACTGTTGCCACTTCCAGGATAATTGGTATGCATGGAATGTACTATACTAACATACACCTCCATCACAGAAGTATACTAACACATCCCTCCATCCTGCCTCCAAGGAATCAACTACTCTTGAAGCATGCTCTCTACATTTTTGATTAACTCAACAGACTTTTAAATCAATCAATAACAAAAGTATGACTGGAGTCACTCAAGATCCACTTAAATGTAAAAAGATATACATATATAAAAGGTGAAATAAAGAGGGAAGAAGTTAGAGGGAAGATCCCATTGTAACTTCTGGATCAGTTGATGGGCTGAGCCCCTGTCCTCCCCTTGAGTTGGAACACTGTCTAAGGAGACTCCTTGAGACTGAGAGCCCTTTCCCATCTTGGGTGAGTGGTGTTTGTGCATTTGTACATCAGACCTAGCCTAAGAACCCTACACTGTAGTGAGAGTATTTCCTGTACTGACATCTGAAACCTGCTTTGTAAATGTTGCATTTGAGTAAATCCTGCTATTCGTGAACTTGACTACTTGTTTTGAAGGCTATTGGACCTAAAGTTGACAGACTGTTCATGAATCTGGTGTTGCCAGAGTTGGGTCAATAGTTACCACAGTATTTGGTATCCCTATTAAGAGATGAGTCCAGCCACCCCCAGTCCCTCTATCCTCTGAAGATTGTCTGGAATGCAAGAGGGTTCATCTCTTACTAAATTTGCCACCCCCTTCAAACTGCAACACCTAGATAATGCAAAACAGCCAAGAGGAAGGAGGGTCTTGTGATTGAACCAAACAGCTATGATTCAGGAGACGTGGGTTCAGCTCCCGTCTTCAGTCAGCTTTCAGTGAAACCCTGCGGAAGTCATTTATTTCTTCCTGTTACGTAAAAGCTGATTCTTTCTGTCTTCTCTATTGAGATGGTAAATTCGTTTCACCAGCCATGCATTTGTAGTCATTCAGCACATGGGCAACGTTGTGTTTTATGGTACTACAGCAAAGGACGTGTGTTACTCTTATTAAGGACTATTCAAGCATGGAAGTTCAAGGAGCCTTCCTTGGAAAGGAAGACATGACCCACGCACCAATGTGCTACCAGGAATCTTCTCTACTCTTCTATCCTCTCTTTTTCTGCTTTTCCCCTCCTCTCTTCTTCTCCTTCATCTGTTCTAAACCAACTAGACTGGAAGGGGCAGCTATCCCTCTACCCACCATGAAATCAGAGTTATGTTATCTGTCTTTCCTCAGCCAGCTGAAGCAATGAGATCATTTAAGCTCATTTCAAATGGAGTGCAAGTTGTACAGTCTTGCATGTTGTTGGCTATTGACTATAGCACCAAAGCTAAGTGCCTTGCTACAGCTGAAAGCAGGAGCAAGCGTGGTGTTCACAGCATTGTTGGCAGTGGAAGGACTCAGTTCTGTTGCTTCACCTCTTCACCCTTTTTATATACAAAGGGGGATCACAATGGAGATGTTTGTTCCTACTTGTTTAACCTCTGAGGATCTGGGCAGTTGCTTTCTTCATAGCTCAGCTGCATTTTCATTCCTATTCAGTATTTTCATTAGTGGGTTGTTTTTCAGCTGCACTGAGTGATGCTTGATAATCGCACTGAGATCTTCTTCTCTTAGAAATCCAAGCTGGGGCACTGCAGTAAATCCTGCTTTGCTTCAAGGACTGTTGCGCTCTAGCTTTTGACATGTGAGCAGAAAAAGTAAAACAATTAAAATAAGACGAAATGAGCATTCACGTACCGAAACCAAGCAGCAGCTCTTGGCTGCGCAACCACTCAGAAAGGAGAGAATGAATAATAGCTACCAGTGTCCCGAGTTTGAAAAGTCAGAGGAAATGGCAGCGGCGAGAAGCAAATGAAGATGGATGGAGCCCCAAAAGGGTGAAGGGAGACGCGGCCCGTGCTGGGCCAGGCCGGGCGGCTGCCTGCAGGGTCAGCTCGGCGGTGCGTTGCGTTGTGCAGGGGTGTGTGGGGAGGGCCCCGTTGGGGAGCCCGGCTTCCTGGCGGTGACCACTCGCTCGCGGCTCTGCGCGCGGGTCAGGCCGAGGTCAGCGCGCGTTAACTCAACACCTCGAGGAGGAGAAAGCTCTTGGGGATAAACTGCCTCACTATCACTGTCTCAGCAGCACGGAGAGCACTCGCATATGGCTCACTTGACCGTTTGCTTTGTCCCGAGATACGTTTTCTTAGCGTAAGGTTGCCGTTGACAATTGCACCTCTGCACCAGCTAAGTAATGCAGGGTCGCTGCTGATTTCTGCAATATGATGGTTTTGTTTTGCTTCTGTTAATTCTTTTATCTGGTTCTGGTGCCTGTGTTACAGGCAGCACCTCAGCGTGGGCAGAGGCAGCAACATCCCACATACTCTTAAGTGTCCCTGTGTACCTCGGGTGCTCCCACTTGCCTATGCCCAGACTCTTGCCCTCTGTGCCCCCTCTGTGATATCTCACATCCCACAGGTCGTGGAGCAAGGACACCTCTGACTGTCCCACTTTTGGTGTCAAAGCTGGGAGGTGGCTCTTGCAGCCTGACAGAGCAGTGGAACAGGCTGCCCAGGGAGGTTGTGGAGTCTCCTTCTCTGGAGGTCTTCAAAACCCGCCCGAACACCACCCTATGCCACCTGCTCTAGGTGTGCCTGCTGGAGCAGGAAGGTTGGACCAGATGATCTCTAGAGGTCCA